>CDFB01053222.1:0-12646 GCA_000826425.1 Acanthamoeba lugdunensis | reverse complement strand
TGGCAAGTTGGACGGCGACGGCGAGTTGGACGGCGACGGTGAGTTGGACGGCGACGGTGAGTTAGACGGAGAGTCGGACGGCGATGGCGAGTTGGACGGCGAGTTGGACGGCGACGGCGATTTGGGATGACGACGGTGAGTTGGACGGTGATGGCGAGTTGGACAGCGACGGCGAGTTGGACGGCGAGTCGGACGGCGAGTTGGACGGCGACGGTGAGTTGGATGGCGAGTTGGACGGCGATGGCGAGTTGGACAGCGACGGTGAGTCGGACGGCGACGGTGAGTTGGACGGCGACGGCGAGTTGGAGGGCGAGTTGGACGGCGACGGCGAGTTGGATGGCGAGTTGGACGGCGAGTTGGAGGGCGACGGCGAGTTGGACGGCGAGTTGGATGGCGAGTTGGATGGCGAGTTGGACGGCGACGGCGAGTTGGAGGGCGAGTTGGACGGCGACGGCGCGTTGGACGGCGACGGCGAGTTAGAGGGCGACGGCGAGTTAGAGGGCGATGGCGAGGGCGACGGCGAGTTGGACAGCAACGGCGAGTTAGAGGGCGACGGCATGGGCGACGAGAGCATAGGCCTTTGTGGGCGACGGCGTGGGCGATGGGAGCATAGGCCTTTGAGGGCGACAGCGTGGGCGACGGCGTGGGCGACGGGAGCGTAGGCCTAAAGCTGGGCGATGGAAGTGCCCGTACTGGAGACAGAGGTCGTTGGCAATGGCGGGCGGCGGTGTGGAGGAGAGGAGCATAGGCCTTGGCGGGCGTCGGCACAGGCGAAGCGTGCATTGGCGATGGCGGGAGCATAGGTTGTTGGCGATGGTGGGGGACAGCGTGGGCGATGGGAGCATAAGCGTTGGTGATGGCGGGTGACAGAAGTGCGGGAGACGGAGGCAGTATGCGAGTTGGAGTGATGAGTGAGTTGGGCGGAAGATGGCCGGAGTGGATGGTGTGTGAGATCAGGCGGACAATGGAGCGTTGGCGGGTCGGAGGGAGGGATGAAGCGGATGGGTGGGATTGAGACTGGGCCAGTTAATCAGTAGGTGGGCAAGATGAAGGTGTCACAAAGGGCGGCGAGGAGGGCATTGTGATAGTACCAGTGTTCATGCTTGGGGCGTGCATGGCTTTTCCGATTCGTGCCGGGGCCTCCAGTTGGGGCACTGCTTACTTCGTTTAGTGTGCCCGGGCTCACCACAGCTGCCACATAGAAACTCATCGGTTGGGTCAGTGGTGGGCGTGTCATCATATAAGTAGTCAACAAACCCAAAGCGACGCTGCAGCGAGTGGGATAGTGCCTGTCGCATCATTGTGTGGTTTGGCACAGTGTGCTTCAGCCCGACCTTGATATGCTTGATCTCATGCTCCTGGGCATTGGTACTGAGCAGTGCATACCCAACACCAAAGGCGTGATAGAGTTCCTGCGTCCACCACGACAGATGCCCTCCAACCCAGTGAAGATAGACAGTCGTGGTAGAGCTGGCCGAGTGCATAATGACGTTGTTCATAAACTTAAATGCAATGTTGGGGCAGTTCAGAACCTGGTCCGGGTGAAGGTTTGGTTGGCGTAGATATAGGGCCACGTCGCTCCATTCATTCCACATGTCCAGTAGATGGTCATACTGCTCCCGACCCTCCACATCATGCTTGCGGAGAAACTCCCCAAAATGTTAGGCATTTGTCGTAGGAGACATTCGCAGTCTCGCCCAATCAACCTTAATTTCTCCTTACGCAGGCTACCATGTTTCATGGTGCTCCTGCGGAAGGCAACCCATGAATGAAGGTGCACATTTCCAATTGCAGAGAACAAGTCTTCAAAGAAGCAACTCTCATTCGCTTGCACCAAGGTCTCCCAGAGCACGAGCCGAGTGATGTCCAGGAAAACATGCAGGGCGCATGGACCCCAACACACCATGGGAAGCTGGGGAAATATTGGCGGCCACCTCTGACCGCACCTCTCCTGGAAGAATGCCCTCTCCCTCTCCTTAAAGGCCCGATAGTCATTGTTGTGGAACAGATGGAGTGCCTTTCGCCGTTTCTCCTGCACATCCGCCATCTTTGCCTTCCATGTGGTTTGTTGGCAGGTTGGGGCGCATGCCATACGAAGCCTCTTCTCCTCTTTCAGTTGTGCATGCTCCTGCTTGAGGGCATACACTTCCTTGGCGTCATTGCCCCATGCCACAAGCTGTGCAATGTTGAAAATATTGTGTTCTCTTGCTGGGGGCCGTGCAGTGGCCACAATTGCTTGAATGTCAGTCATGTCAATTTGGCACCAGCCACACCCAATACTATAGGTCCAACCTGGCCGGCCACTTTGGAAGATGAACTCTGCCCCATCAAATGTTGCGAACAGAATGACATGAAAGATCTGATTCTCATAGGTGCGGTGGGCGTTCAGCTGCTCCACACCCTCCCATGAGGTTTGTACATCCTCCCAAAGTTCCGTCATACCATTGTCAATGGCGAAGAGTCCTCCTTGATACACAAGACCAAATTGAATGATTTGGTTCAGTTGGTCAACAATCCCACCACACCATTCCAGCCATTCATTGCGTTTGTTTTTGGTAGGGTCATGCTTGTAGATTGCCAATCTGACCTGGAACTGTGGCTTATCAATAAGGGAATAGTCATTGAGTATATTGAGCTGGATGGTGATGAGACCATCAACACCTCCATGAAATCCATCACTGCCAAAGTGCAGCAGCAACACGGGTTTTCCCCTTGCCCATGTTGGGGGGGCAAATGTGGATTGGTCATTCAGCAGACCTGGGAAAATGAACTGGCCCCTTTTTTGGGTGTGCAACTCATTGAACAAGAGGCTGATCACCTCAGTGACATTGCCAACAACCACTCCATCAGCACTGTATTTGCCAATTGTTGGTATTGCAATGGCATGCAGGAAGCTCTGCGCCCGTTTGTAGGTGGGAAAATTGAGGGATACACTCCGAATGGCCATGTATTGCCATGCAGAGAGATGGTAATGTTGCAGCAGATGGGCGGCCCTTCTTGCCTGCTCCAATTCATCCGCCCCCTCTCCCTCCTCTGCCAGTGGTGATTCTTTGCACACTTCACAGAGGGGAAAGCAATGGTTGAATGCCCAGGTAAATTTGGTGCAGGGTGATGCAAGTTTGTTGGACAGCGCTGACATTGTCTCCTTTGGATATTTGGCAAACAGTAACTCCAGACCAGTGATCACATTGCCATGTGTAAGGTGTTGGATGGCATTACCCAGGTGTACCTTAAGTTGTTGTTGGCCCCTTGAACTTTGTATAGCTCTGGCGGCCTTCCTTCCCCTGTTGTCTGTGGGTGACAATAACAATGAGTGTGGCTTTAACATGTGTGGAAGTGGGAAGGCACCTTGGCTTGTGCTGTTGTACTCACTCTCTGCAAGCATGTCATAGTACTCATCAGCCAGCATTTGTGCAGTGTTTGGATTGCCATGGTCCTGCCTGGATCCCCCCCTATTGGGCTCATTGTCACCACACACATTCATTCTTGGTGGCTCCAACTTATCATCCAATATTGGTCCTGGGGGGGGAGGGGGAGGGGGGAGCCAGCACTGGTTATGTTGCTGAACAGAGCTGTGCTGGTGGGTGGGGAATGTGTGTGAGGGGTGAAGGTGCCAATGATGCCCTATGTTTTTGTTGAGGACTACTGCCTTGCATACTGGACACACCACCAATGTGTCCATGGGAGCATGTGGCCTGTGGGGGCCCTGGCACTCCCAACGGCCCACCTGGATTGTGCCACATGTCCTGCAAAAGCAATAGGCTGCTGGCTGCTGCTCCATCATCAAAACAATATGGGATACACACATTTCATTGACACATCCTTCACAATAAAGGGTGGAGTGTAGGGGTATCGAGCCTTGTGGCAAGCCACAGCCTCCACAGGGGTGGGTGCCCTCCATTGCCGCTTGAGAACTTGAGAAATGCATTTTCCTTTCGATTTTCACTGCCATCGTCATCCAATTTCCCCGTCCGGATTTTACCGGCGGCCCCCGCCCGAGTGGGGCGAGTGTCAATTCCACCAAGACGATCTCTCATGAAGGCCGACGATGCATGCTCCGGCCCCGAAGCGACCACTGTGCCGGACCCGCCTGCCCTGTACGCCCCTAGCGAGCCGTGTATATGTTTTGTGGTTGAAAATCGGAGGCGGGCATCCCACCACTGGCCATCTGCATGGGGGGCCGCATGCGCGCGGCGATTTCGCCGCTGCTATTGCGGCCGTGGGGATGGGCGCGCGGCCAACGCTGCTGCATACCATCCCCGCCCCAGGGCCACATGCGCGCGGCGATTTCGCCGCTGCTATTGTGGCCACTGGATGGGCGCGGGGGGCCGCATGCGCGCGGCGATTTCGCCGCTGCTATTGCAGCCGTGGGGATGGGCGCGCGGCTAACGCCGCTGCATACCATCCCCACCCCGGGGCCACATGCGCGCGGCGATTCCGCCGCTGCTATTGTGGCTGCGGGATTGGGCGTGGGGGGCCGCATGCGCGCGGCGATTTCGCCGCTGCTATTGCGGCCGTGGGGATGGGCGCGCGGCTAACGCTGCTGCATACCATCCCCACCCCGGGGCCACATGTGCGCGGCGATTCCGCCGCTGCTATTGTGGCCGCAGGATTGGGCGTGGGGGCCGCATGTGCATGGCAATTTTCGCCGCCGCCATCGCAGCCACGGGGATGGGCGTGCGGCCAACGCCGCCGCATACCATCCCCACCCCGGGGCCGCACGCGCGGTGATTCCGCCGCCACTATTGTGGCCGCGGGATGGGTGCATGTGGCGCTTATGCCCGGCGTGCGGCGCATCCGCCGCCGCACGCCATCTCCACCGCCCCCGGGGCGCATGTCCCGCCACTCGCGCCGCATGTGCCGGCGCGTGAGGAGTGTTGGCTGGTGTGCTGTTTCTCCGCTCACTCCACTCCCTCAATCCCCCCCACAGTGGCAAACGTCAGAAGCGGGGTGCTGGACCCCGCCGGATGGCCAAGCAGGCGCAACGAATGGCCACCCGCTGGCTTGCCATGGTGTCCGCCCGGGCTGTGGGGGCTGAGGGCCAGGTCAATACCATGACTCGGGAGCTCCGGGAGTGCCATGCCCGGGTATGTTGCCCACCCTGAATATAATTCCCATTTTGCCCACACCCTAACATTCCTCCAGGTCAAGCACCTACAACATGAGAATGCAGCACTAGAGTGGCGCATTGCACTTGTCCATCAGGCCCTCCATCTTCTCACACCCGGCCTGGCCAATTTACAGGATATTGAGGAGTTCCCCACCCATCCCAGCCCACTCCCAACTGACTCTGGGAAGATCCCTACTGGCCCAGATGTGCAGGCCTACTGCTCCATCACCAAGAGCCTGCTGGCCTTCTACAACCACCAGTTTGCAAGCCTGGTTCTCTTTGAGTCTCCACTACTTGATGACATCAAGTATGACAACCTCATGGACTTCATTGAGGAACTCCAGCCCATCATGCCCAACCTCTCCTGCTATCAGATTGCCACTGAAGTATGTACCACACTCACACACAATCCCCCTCCAATCCCAATCCTGTACTGACTGTCCACAGGGCCATACCGTGGGTTGTGGGTCCACCTGCAAGTATGTCTCCAACTATCCCATGCAGGAATTCATGGTCAACTACAAGTATTGTGGCCTGAATGGTGACACACTCCACTCAGCCTGGCCTGACCTCTATGAGGGGACCAAGGATCTTGCCAAGCTACTGGCCAAGCTTCTGTCTTGGTGCTGGCCTTGCGCTTTTGTTGAACGTGTGGAGATCTCACAGTGATACATGGTCCCCAACCTCAGTGATAGCTTCTCCTGCTGTTTCTACATCACCTACAACTTCTGTACTGGCATCCACCGTGACCATGATGATGGCTTGGCCTTGGCCCTTGGCCTGTTCCTGGAGTGGCATCGTCCTGGCTGTACCCGCCCTGGCCACACATGCAAGAAACACTGGTACTTCATTTTACCAGAGCTGGGTATCAAGATCCTGCTTCACCATGGAATGCTCATCATCTGGGACAGTGAGTATTGCCTTCATGGCACTACATGTGATGGACAGGCCAAGGGGGGATGTGATAGCAACGTGTATGTCTGTGTAAGCCAGCTCAAAGCCTCTCACTACCAAAACTAATAAAGCCCTCCTCTACCTGCGCACCCCTACCTCCCAACATGTTTATTGCATAGGCATATATCCCACTGGCCCATGTGCAGCTGCCTGGGCAACAAGTTATCATTGCTCCACACTCATGGGGTTGCAGTAGCTGGGGGATGGGGTTGGCTTTCTCCCCATGCAGTGAGTACATTTCCCAGGCCATTGAATGGCCAGTACACAGTCCCTGGGGAAAATAAATGTTATTGTCCAAAACAGACAAATTCACCAGAAACCAGACCGCTGGCAGAAGAAGAGAACCACGTCATCAGTTTCTTGGGGTTGACCAGATTTCATCTGATTTACTTAACTGTGTTATATCACGCCAGAGGCTGGGGAATTTCTTGTCATGTTCATATCAGCTTTGGGACATTGGGCAGCTTAAAAATGAGTAATAATTCCTTTATTCCAGGTGGGACAGGGACGACACCAGCCAGGGTGATGATGATGATGAGGATGGTGATGGTGATGGTGATGGCAACAGCAAAGAAGAGGATGATGGTGATGGTGAGAATGAGGGCAAGGACAGTGACACCAGCCAGGGTGATGATGATGGCAATGACAGGGATAGCCAGGGTGATGATGATGATGATGATGACAGGGACACCAGCCAGGGTGATGATGACAGTGAGGGCGGCAGTGATGACAGTGATGGTGTCATCAACATTGCTGGCAGGGAGGGAAGAGGGCGCCTGGGGGCCTGGGAAAGAAAGGCCAGACGGACGGGCAACAGAGCAGAGTAGCTGGCGTGTTGCTGGTGTGCAGCACCTGTGTTAGGCGAGGTGTTGGGCAGCTGTTCCTGTTTCACCACATCTTCTGCGCCTGACCATCACAGTGAGAAGGGCGTGTGAGGAGGTGGGAGGTGGGAGTATGTACAATTGTCAAGGTGAAAGTCATTGGCATCATACTCTGTGGCAAGGCTGGGGCTTTGGGGTGGGAGAGGAGAAGGTGGGTGGAAGGAGTATTGGGGTGAGGGCTGTGTTGAACCCAAACATGGTGTCGCTGAAGGAGAGGTTGATGCCAAGGACAGACTGGGCAGTGAACCTCCTGTGGCAACTGTCAGAATGATTGAAAGAGGAGGGGGGGGGCAACAAAATGCGGGATTGTTGTCATCACTCTGGTGTACCAAATGGGGAGAGCTGCATCCTATGGTTGAGTTCCTCCTCAATATGCCGACGCTTGTCAAGAAGCTGATCCAGGGATTCCTGCTGCAGCAACTCATGTTCTCATTTGTCCAAGATTCTAACAAAAAAGCAATTAAGGGAGATTAGTGACATGAAAATTCAGGACATCAGATGGGGCTATGTACGTGATCTCTGCTTGCAGTGCTTTGCGCTGCTTGTGCACGTCATCGATTGACATTGATGCGATTGGCGCAGGCAAGGTGGAGTGAAGACCTTGGGCCAACACAATGGGGATGTTGGGTGTATCTCCTGGCTGTCTTTGCGCCAGCTCGTCTTGCGCCGCCTCTAATGACCACACCAGTTGCTCTTGAACTGCGCCAATTGCAGGGGCCGTGATCTGATCTAAGAAGTGAGAAAAAATGGGGGGAAGGCAAAAAAGAGAGAGAGAGAGAGAGGAGGCCGTGCCGTGAGCATTGGGTTCAGATCCAATGTGGATGAGGGAGGGCCATCAGCTTTTCGTTTTTGCCCATGTCATTGTCAGGCAGTGTTTGCCAATGATTCATTGAGGAGACATGTGACCTCAGCTTGGCCTGCTTGTTTTTCAGCAGCTTTGAGATGTCCCACAGCAAGATGGTGGCTGAGCCACTCCTGTGCCTTAACCTTGAGCTCCAGCAACTTGAGCCTCTCTGCCTCTTGCTTTGCCTTCTCAGCTTGTTCATCTCTGCGTTTCTTCAACTGCTCAATTTCAGCTTTGTGGTCCTTGCCTACCAAAAAAATGAAAAACAGTCAGTGCCACTGAGTGAGGAGATTTTTCACATTCCATACATTTGTCTGTAACACAGAGGCAGGTATCAAACATGGTGCATCTGTCAAAGACACACTTGTGTGGCCAAGGCAGGCTGAGGCAAGGCTCGAACTGTGGGATGTGACACTGAGAGCACTGGCTTGGTGTGTTGCCTGCACCTGCCCACACCAGCTGGGCGTATGGCAAGATGGATGCTTTGTGGGCAGCAACAGAGTGCATGACATACTTAAAGAAATTATCTGGGACATCAACACCTGCCTCCTTCATGATGAGCTGGAAGCTGGCAAGGCTCACAACCTCTGTCTGGCTCACCTGCCTGGCCATTGTCTGTGTGTTGTAATGTTTTGTGCGTCTGGCCAACGCCATATTCTCCTAATGAATTTTTTCTACTAATATTTTTAGTGTACAGTGAAGCAAAATGGGCGATCAGCACAGGACCAATCATTTTCCACACCATGCCACGCCAGCCACTAGCTACAAACCGCCAGATCAAGGAGCATGAGGCTCATGCAGAGCGCCGGTATGTGATTCTCTCCACATATGATGATGTAAAATTAAAAACTTACATTATAAATGTAGATTCCAATGGCGCCAAAAATGCTATGCAGTTGCTGCATTTGCGTTGGATCATGGTTGTGCCGCTGTGAGCAAGGCATTTGGGGTCAGTTGGAGTGTTGCACAATATTGGAGGACAAAGTTGCGGGACCCCAACCATCATCCTTGGTTGTGGGGTGGGAGTGAGTATGAGTTCTTCCCCATGGTCTTAATTACAATTGCAATTTTCTAATTTTTGTTTATCAATGGACAGATACAATGATTTGAAGTTCGGTGAGGACAGCGAGGCCCTCATCTGTGCACTTGTCTGGTGCAATGTTCAGTTGCACCCAATGTTCAATCTACAAGCCCACACTGCACAATTGGGCAAGCAAGGTGTCACTGTCTCGACATCCTTTGTTGCGCGCATCTTCCGCAGCTGGCGTTGGAGCTGGCAAAAGCCATGCATCCAACAACTTCAAAAGTACACCCCCGCCAATACTCTCTACTACGCCCAATTCATCACGATCATCCCCTGCCTCCCTCCCCTTTGGCTCAAATTCCTCGACGAGGCGCATTTTGTGTCGCGCCATCTGCACTGCAACCGAATCATCTCGCTGGCCGGGACCGCCCCATTCCTCCGCACGGCAGCCGAAATCTCCGACTCCTTCTCCCTGACCCTGCTCACCGACCTCTCCACCCCGGACGTTCCGTTCTTCATCGACATGCGCGCCAACTCAAACACTGAGTGGGACTACGTGTCCTTCATCAGTGCGGCGCTGGCGGCTGGGCGGCTCCTGCCAGGCGACTTCCTCTTCGCCGACAACGCATCGATCCATTTCGGCGCAGAGACCCGACCCTTCCTGCGCGAGATGCTCCGTGATGCCGGGGTACACTACATCTTTCTCCCTACATACTCCCCCGAGCTAAATCCGTGCGAGTTGGTGTTCGCCAACGTGAAACACTCTATACGCTCGCAGCGCACACCAACCTGCTACCTCCCGCAGCTGGTCATTGCCGCTCTCGCATCCATCTCCTTTTCGACCCTCGTCTCTTTCTACAGGCACTGCGTTTACATTAAGGACCGCGCACCATGCGATGAATAAATACCTCTTCACTCTCGTCTGCTCAGCCAGCGCCCACCCACGCGACCCAATCAATTCTTTTGTGCAGCGGTTTTTGTCAGGCTGACGTGGGACACTTACGGTGACGTGGCACTTTTCTGTGGTGTTGTGGAGTTGGTTGATAGCAGTATTAGATTTTAAAAACACCAGGTTTCCTGTGACGTGGCGCGCTTCTCAGGCCGGCGGTCCGGTTTCTGGTGAATTCGTCTGTTTCGGACAATATTGTCCCATTTAACAGTCAAAGGGGGAAGGGGGAGCATATGGATGGTGAGTTTGCTGGTTCTTGGGCTGAAACCAATCTGAATTGGCCAATGGATGTCTATCATGGATAGGGGCACAACACCCACTTCCACACGGACCTCTTGCCCCAAGATTTCCGCTCCACATTCCTCCGCCCCGGGAACAAGGGGCCAAAAGACCAACGCCATCCCAAGGTCATCAAAAGTGCGCAATACACCTGCCCATTTGCCACTGGTTAGTGATGTCCTCCATTCCTCTCATTAGGCCAGTGGTACCGAGGTATTGGCCACACTTGATTTCCAGGAACTTCCAGCCACCAGGAATCCTTGTGCTCCAAGACCAGGCAGTTGCAACTTGTGCATGTGGGCAAATGAAGGCGCTGTCACCCTTGGGAAATGTACGTTGCAGAACTGATGTGCCTACAACCCCAGCAAGACATTCAAGTGAGCCAATCTGCCCCAAGTAGGTCCTCCACCTGCCCCTTGGCTTGGCAATCCTCTCCCCATCACGGAGTAAATTCCAGATGGCCACCCAAAACAGCTCCTCCAGGCACTCCAGTGACATGGAGTTGAACGGCCCCCAAAGTCTGGTGTTGATGCCATTCCGTAGTGTTGCCTGCAGCCCCTGGCCTAGACGTCTCTCCACAATCCCCACCATCTGCCGTTCCATTGTCGTTGATGACCCCAATCTCACCCACAGTGGTTCAAATGCCTCTGTTGGCGTGGGGGTAGTTCATTGTTGGCTTAGCCACACACCATCACTCAGGGCTGGCTGGTTGGTGCCTCCTGTTACAAGAGAGGGCATGTTGGGAGGTACATGCCTTGTATGGTAGCAGGCAGACCCCGTGTAAAGAAATCATGCACCCTCCTTTCCACTTCCCCACCCAGGGGTGCCCTTCGTGGTGCAGTCACCTTCCCTCCCCAATGTGGCTCTCTGGGCATTGGAATTGTGCTCGAACTGGCTTGCCCTGGCCCACGTACACCACCAAATCTAAGTCAATTTATTGTAGACATGTCTCAACTTCCGGCGCCAACAAAGTCCCAGTACCCCGCCAGAGGACCGTGGCGTTCGCACTGTGTACGATTTATTGACTTGCACCGCTTTTTTTTTCGGCGTGAGAAAAGTTAAGGGAAACAACAAAACTGTAAAAACAAATGTTGTTTTGTTTTTTTTTGTTTTAGTTTTTTATCTAGTCGACGTGCAGGCGCCACAGCTCGCGGGGAAACGTGGATGTGTAGCCCTCGCGCGTGTGCATGTTCAGGATATTGTCGTTGACCAAGACGTCGCCCTTCTCCCAGCAGATGCGCAGGCACACGCGCCAGTCGTACAGCGCCTTTTCGATGGCCGTGCGGATGCTCAGGTCCGTCGCCTTATCCGTGTCTTCGATGCTGATGCGCGTCTCCTCGAAGCGCGTCCGCTCCTGCGGCCAGTCCTCGTGGTACCGGATGCACGGGACGCCCGTCTCAGGGTGGTCGACGACGAGCGGCAGCTGCCCGAAGTGCGACGAGTCAAACGACTCGGAGTCAACGCGCCACTTGTAGGGCCGCAGCTTGTCGACCATCCAGCCGCCCGTGAGGTTCGCAAACAGCAAAGGACTTGTGGCGATCAGCGTGCGCCCCGTGCCCTTCGGCGACACCGTCACGGCCGTGAAAATCTGGTAGCGCGGCGGCGTCGACTCGCCGTTGACCATCTTGAACAGGCCGTCGTAGTGCATGGGCATGGGCTCGCTGGACAGCACGTTGTTCAGGCCCGCCGTATTCTCGCCGGCGTCCTTGACCTCGAGCAGCTCGCCGAACTTCCACTTCATGATCTGCCCCATCTCCCGGCCCTTGGCCAGGAAGGCTTGCCGGTCGGTCGTGCCGTCCAGGCCGCGCAGGACCACAGGGGAATTGTGGTCAGACAGTTTGCGAACAGTCTGCATGTCCGCGGCGCTGAAGAGCGTGCCGGCCGGGAACTGGATGAGCAGGCCGCACGGGTAGGTGTGGTCGACGAAGGCGCCCTGGCGGGTGAAAACGTAGTACAGCGCACTCTTTTCGCGGTAGCACCACAGCTGGCCGTCCGGCTTGTGGACGGGCTCCAAGTCGGAGCGCTTGGCGACCTCTTTGCGCGTCATGGGCCGCAATACGCCGTCCAGCCAACACGTCATGACGCTGTGCCAGGGCGTGATGGGGTGGTCCTGGACGTTGGGGAGCACGGCGATGGGGATCTTGATGGCGGTGTTGGCGGCGTGGATGGAGAGGCGGACGGAGTGCGGGAAGCACTCTTTGACACAGGCGGCGTAGCACTGGGTGGGTGTGTGGGTGGGTGGGTGGAGAAAGTTAAGACGCGTGAGCTGTTTGGATTGGGTGGGATTTGTTGTTGTTGTTGTTTGGGCTCACCTGTCCACGCTCGATCATCTTCTTGGACACCTCGGACACCTTCCGCTTGAACACGTTCCGAGGACTGGTGGAGGACTGCGGCCGCAGGTCGCGGGACAGGTACTTGAGGTAGCCCATATACGTGGCCTTGATGCTCTCGTCCTGGGCGATGTGGCTGTTGGCGTCGTAACTCTCATCGGCGTACGTCGCCATCAACGTGTCGCGCACCAGCGGCGCCACCTTCTCGTAGCTGGCTGTGTCGTGGTAGTCATCGCGCAGCTCGACCGGCAGTTTGGCTTTCAGCGACGGCATCA
>CDFB01053183.1:0-12866 GCA_000826425.1 Acanthamoeba lugdunensis | reverse complement strand
TGTTGGCTGCAGGCTACGGGTTCCTGTCAGAGAACGAGGGCTTTGCGCGGCGGTGCGAGGAAGAGGGTATCATCTTCGTCGGCCCCACGCCCGAGGCCATCGCCTCCATGGGTTCCAAGCGCGGCGCCAAGCTGCTCCTACGGTATCCTCACCCTTTTCCGGTTTGCTACGGTGGTGCCATGTGTGTGGTTTGTCATGTGTGTGGTGTGGTGTGTGGTGTGTGCGGTGGTGCGTGTGTCTGACTCACGATTATTTGCGCAGGGAAAGAGATGCATCGATCCCACTTATCCCCGGCTACGACGGAGCTGATCAATCGACGGAGACGCTCAGCAGAGAGGCCAAGCGGATTGGTACGCACATGCCTCTACTCCACCCACAACCGACTCTTCTTTCTGCCTGCACCGGTGCGTGCTCACTCGTGGGTGCCTGCAGGCTTCCCTGTGCTCCTCAAGGCCAGCGCCGGCGGCGGCGGCAAGGGCATGCGTGTCGTCAGGGAAGCCTCCCAACTCGTCGACGCCATCGACTCTGGTTCGCCTCCCTAGCGATCGAACGTGCGAATGTGCGGTTGTGGGTTCTGGTGTGATTGTTTGCATTGACGATGCAACTGCCACAGCCAAGCGCGAGTCGAGGAACTCGTTCGGGGACGACACGCTCCTAATTGAGAAATACTTCGACGACGTGCGGCACATCGAGTTCCAGATCATGGGCGACCAGTACGGCAACGTGGTCCATCTCAACGAGCGCGAGTGCTCCGTCCAGCGACGCCACCAGAAGGTCATCGAAGAGGCGCCGTCGGTCATCATGACCCCCGCCCTGCGGGAGCGCATGGGCCGCTCGGCCGTGGCCATCGGCCGCGCAATCAACTACAGAGGCGCCGGCACCGTCGAGTTCATCGCCGACGACCAAGGTACGCCGCTGCCGCTGCCTAGTCATCTCCACCGACATCTTGTAACGAGCAACGCGTGATGGCACTAGGGCACTACTACTTCCTCGAGGTCAACACGCGGTTGCAGGTCGAGCACCCGGTCACGGAGATGACCACGGGGGTCGACCTCGTCCAGGCACAGATCCACGTCGCCCAGGGAGCGTCGCTCGACGAGCTCGGCCTCAAGTACGACCCTGCAGCTTTCACCTGGTGGTCACATTGCACGGCACACTACGCCATTCCTCGCATTCTTAGCTCCCCCCCTCGCCCGGTGGAGCAGGCAGGAGGCGTTGCTCGTGAAGGGCCACGCGATAGAGTGCCGCCTCTATGCGGAGGACCCGGACAACAACTTCTTCCCCTGCACCGGGCGCGTGCTCACATGGCAGCCAGCCGCCATCGCCGGCGTGCGCTATGACGGCGGCATCCACAGTGGTACGACGGCGGTCTACGCGCGCACGGTTTCTGTCGCCGCTTTGACCGACTGACCACTTACACTTACCGCACAGGCTCGGAGATATCGGTGTACTACGACCCACTCATCTGCAAGATCATCGCCCACGCCCCCACCCGCGAGGAGGTAACTTTGCTACCCGTCCTCTTCATGTGCGCGCGTGTCGTGTCGTGCGTGTTGTTCATCGACCTCTCTTTCTCTATTCCTCGGCAGGCGCTCAACAAGATGGTCAAGGCTCTCCGGGAGACGGTTATTCTGGGTCTCACCACGAACAAGGCATTCCTGCAGCAGGTGATCCTGCACCCCCATTTCCGGTCCGGCCATTTCAACACCCACTTCATCGATCACCACCTCCCCGCCGACGTCCGGTACCATCACCGCGCGACGCGACGCCACGCGACACACAGTTTTTGCTGATATCTGCGCACAGGAGACAGTCAGTAGAGGGCGACAGGGACGAAATGGTGATCGCCGCGCTCTTGTGGGACTGGCGAAGGCGGGAAAAAGCGCGGAGCCTCCTTCGCCGCCTGCCCTCCGGCTGGCGCAACAGCCCCTACGCCAACTCGGTACAGCACTGTGCGTGTGTCGTGCGTGTGTCGTGTGCCGTTTAACTCATATCCTGAGCAACGCGACGGTACAGCGGCAAGAGTTCGTCGTTGGCGGCGGCGACAAGGCGCGCAACGTCGTGGTGGAGTATCGATACGAGGCCAAGCGCGGCACAGGGACGCAGCGAGATCCCAATGCCCACTTCTTCGTCAAGATCAACTCGACCCGTGAGTACTCGCGGGTGGTGCTCCATCAGCACCACATGCCGGTGAGTCCACAGGGCGAAGGGGTAGATGACGCCACGCTCGACGTGTCGTTGGACGGTCTCCGGCGGCGATACATCGTCAACGCCGCAGAGGACCGCATCTTCGTCCACTCCGCCGCCTTTGGCGAGTCTGTGCTCACCCTCAAGTCGCGCTACGCTCAAGCGTTTGTGGGAGACGCTGCGGGCGAAGGCGAGTACATCGCCCAGATGCCCGGTACGTTGGCCACACAACTCACACGACGCGCACATGCGTGGCTCATCATCAACGAATCGGTGGTGCTGGGATGCGCGCCAACTGGGCAGGCAAGATACTGCAGCTGCTCGTGGCCGACGGGAAGGAAGTGGCGGCAGGCGAGGCGCTGCTGGTCATGGAGTCGATGAAGATGGAGAGCAAGATCTCCGCGCACAAGGTAACCCGCTCCGCCAGCGTGTGGCCGATGGTGATGACCCGCCTCACACATCCTCCCTCCCCGGCAGGCGGGCAAGGTGAAACTGCACGTGCGAGAGGATCAGATCATTCAAGAGGGCACGCGAATGCTCACCATCGAATAACACGCCCACCCCACCTCACCGGCGCCATGCGTGTGGGGTATCACGCCTACAAGGCCGCAGCGACATTCTTTGGATGTTAGCTGCTGGAATGACCGCCATTTTTGGCGTGTCATGTCGACAATAATCAACACACAGAATTGGCGCACTCCTTCTCGCTGTCACCTGACGTGCCCGAAAGCGAAGAAGAAGGCGAAGAGGATCGAGAGGGATCTGTGGTTCTCTCCTCTGCCGCGTTCACTCGAGAGCGCCATCAATTCTTTAGCGCACGCGCATCTTTGCAGCATCGCCATTTTTGGCCTCTTCGGTCATCTAGATCCAACAATTGGCGCATAACGCATCATCCTCTCTGTGCCGCGTGCCATGGCTGGGTACCACTACTACTACAAGTTTATGATTGCCTTAAATTTGTAGCTGAGTTCATCGCTTTTTGTTGATAATTACAGGCTTCCCACTGTAGCATCAGTGCTCGCGCTGCTGTGCCTAATCACCATTGCCCACGCGAGCCCCATCGCCCCATCTTCCATCACTTCCAACCTCTGCGACTTTGAGGACCTTCCTGAGACCTTGCCGAGCAATCTCTCCTCCATTGCTTACCTCGGCCTCAACGGCGAGTTTCACATCCATGGCGAATTCTTCGCCAACTACTCGACGCACGACCACACCACCTTCTTCTCTCTGCCGAGTGAGAGCTACTTCCGCATCTCGGTAGCGCCCCAACAAGATTGGGACGTCGATCTTTTCCTCTACTCCTCCGAGCAAATCTCGCCCATCGCGTCGGCCGTCGCCTTCTATGGGGAGGAGATGATTACGCGCGTCCTGCCCGCTGGCGACTACCGCTTGCGCTTCAATTTCCTGAGTACCATCTCCCACCGATTTGTTATTATTGTCATTCACCATCGACTTGTGTTGCTGCTCCCTTTTCGTTGTCACTTGGTTAACACGACGGTGCTTGCCATCCAGTCTTCTCGTTCATGGCCGAGGACGTTGGCAAGAAGTGCAAGACGCTGACGCTGGAGTGGTCCATCGTGCCCAAGGTGCGCCTTTAGCTGCCTACCTTCCCTGGTGTCCCGTTGATGGCCGCTGATTGCGCGCACTGTTGCCGGGTTGCGCTTGTACAGACGAAAGCCAAGGAGCGAGCCAGCAAGTTCACCTGCGGAGCCAAGGAGGTGTTGCCCGAGCTGCCCAAGCCTTTCGTTGTGAAGGAGTACGATTCGTCTTTTGCGCCCTTTAGCTGCACTGGTGGCTGACTCCGTTGGGTTCGTTGTGATGGGTGCGCGAACAGTGCGTACTCGTTCAACTCGACGCAGACCTTCAACGTGCAAACGAACCAGCCCAGCACAAAGCCCACCGACATTCGCATGGTCAAGGACTACTCCATCAGCATCCCCGCCCCCAACGAAAAGATCCAGATGTGGCGCATTGATGCTGTGCTTGGCTACGACTTCCTTACCGGAGGCTCGCTTGGGTACGGTGTTGAGTGCTTGCTGCCCGAACTCGCCATTATGGACACGCCGTTGACGTTCATCATCATGTAGTCTGCTGCTGGACTTCAACTCCACGACCGTGGAGAAGGATCTCTCGTGCGTGTCTCGCACCAAGGGTCTGCTGCGCCCGAACGCCGATGAGTGCACGGTAGCTGTCGACGCCAGGTTAGCCATCTTTGCCTCTGTCTTGCTCGTTCGGTGGGGAGGGATGGCAACTAATATGGTTGGCCCACAAACAGGATCAACGAAGCCGTGCTCTCGTGGATCGTCGAGCCGGGCGACTACACCCTGTGGATCTACGAGCTTCACAACCAGACAGATAAGTCTGTGCTGGGATGCACCCCCTTCACGTTTTCGCTGAGCTTGACCCCCTTCCAGTTCAACGAGGACTTGCTCAACTGCAAGGGTGCGCCATTCATTCCTTGCTATCTCTCTACCCCCCTTCTGTTTCTAACTCACTCTTCGCGTTGGGTTCTTTTTAGCTGCGCGTCTGCCGACCACTCTGAATGTGCCTGGCCTGCTCGGCGACCGTGGCGTGCTTGAGTTCGCCGAGGACGTTTGGCTTGACTACGAGCACCCCGACAACGCCATCACCGTAAGTTTCTCCCTGGTTCTGGCGTTGGGGCCTCAACTCATTTCTTTGCTTCCCCCCCCCCCTCCAGTTCACCTTGGCTACGGCGAGCAACCTCCGCGTCTACGTTGAAGAGCACCATGTAGACATTGACCTGCGACTCAGCAACGCCAGCGGTAAGTCGCCCACTCTGTGTTCTTCCCTTTTTGTTCCTTCGCTTGGCAACTAACACCCTCCTCTCTCTCTCTGGTGCGCAGGCTACCTGGCCCAGTCTATCACTTTTGGCCGCGAGGAAGCCATCATCATGACCCTGTCCCCCGGAGCGTACACGCTCTCCATCAAGTACTTCGACGCGAGGGAGCCGCAGTTCTGTGACACGTTCTTCTTGATGATCGGCATCGCGCCGCTGTCCCTCGTTCCTTCTGATCTGTGCTCCGGCGCCGCCTTGCCTGTGGTAAGTCTCTCTCTCTCGCCTCCACCAGCACCCACACTGAACGAATGCTAACGTTCCGTCTGCTTAGGCTCCGACCCTGCCGGATTCGAATGCGTTTGTCCTGCCGGTGACTGTCCCTCCGCAATCTTATCGTTATGTCTGGCCCAACGAATCTCGTTCGGTATGTTGGAACCCTGCTTCTTTGCCGGTTTCACCCCACAAACCATGAAGGAGGCCAAGCACCGGTACGTGCAAGCGCTGACCACTTTGGGTTATTTGGGCTATTTACGCAGACTGCAACCATCTTCACGCACAACTTCGTTGCGACCGATGCGGTCGTGCGGATTGTGGTTGGCGTCGACTTCCTTCTGGGAGACATGAAGCTAGTGATGAGCTGGAATGATATCGCCAGCGACGGCAAGACGACCGTCAGGGTATACTTTGCCTCTCTTGATTGTTTTTTTTTTGTAGGCGTCCCGTTCTCCTTGGACGAGCCCACTAACAACTCCCTTGTTTTTGTTCGCCACTTCAGGAGTTGATTGGTATCCACGCTCATGGCATGATCTATCTGAGCGCTCAGGTGCCGGCCACACACATCCAGCTCACCCTCTCCACGGGCTACACTGTGCAGCGCAATCTGAAGCTCTCCAGCTTCCCGCCCTGTATCACCTACACCTTCCAGGTACGCGCACGGCTCCAGCTAATTGATGCGCGTTGCTTACGCCGGGAGTTGAGAATGTGGGCTCACTCACTCTCCACTACTCTTCAGATGGACTACTACCCCATCGAGTCGTCGGAGTACAGGAACTTCTGCAGCGACTACGTGCCTTTGCCCTTCGCGATCAACACGACCCAGGCCCTGGGCCTGAAGGAGATCCACCTTTCCGACCGATTCATCATGCCCCACAAGGAGGGGTACGTTTACAGGTTGGGCTGCTGTTTGTGACGGTGCCACTAACAACTTGTCGATCTCTCTCCACAGTGTTTTGGGCTTGGTCACGGAGAAGTCGGCCTTCACGGTGAAGGAGGCTTCGCAGTTCCGCCTCTTCTGCGAAGCGCCTGATGTGGACAACAACGTCGATGTCGACTTCCACCTCTCGGAGAACAACCAGATTGTGGCTTCGGCCATCGGCACCAAGCAGGAGGAAGAGATCACCTACACCCTGCTGCCGGGCAAGTCCTACGAGCTCACGGTCTATTTCTTCCTTCCGTACACGGGCGGCATCAAGTGCATGAGCTATTCGCTGGAGCTGTCGATCGCACCGGTGGACACCAAGACGACAACCTGCAACGGTCAGGCGGACCACCTTCCTCCGGCCAACTTGATGTACACGCCCCTGCCCAGAATCACGCTGCGTTGACGCAGCGAGAAAGCTAACCAATCACACTTGACCCGCAGCCCCTCGCCGCCTGGCAAGTACTTTGAGTCGGTCAAGACCTATTCATTCACGCAGACCGACAAGGCCCTCAGGCACCACATCAACTTCACCCTCGATCAACCCTACTTCCTGCGGGCCATCATCTCCTATGATTTCCTGTGGAACAACCTCAACCTTCGTCTGCGTCATGTGAACCCCTCGGCAACGACTGGTACCACTCGCGTTCCGTCTTCTTCGTTGTTTGTTCGGGCCATTTGCTGATCACTTTCATCGACCCGGTGCAGGCAACCTCTTGGCTTATGGCAAGACTGCCTACAACAGGAACGATATCGACGTCGTGCAGCTCAACGAGGGCCAGTACATTCTGGAGGTCTACGAGCCCTCGCTTCTGAACAACGCCAACGCTCGTGGCTGCGTCAAGTTTGACCTCCTGGTATAGTGCTCTCACCCTGCACCGAGTCTGACGCGCATCACGACTGCTCACATTCATTCATGTTTGGTAATCTTAGGTCGCTTTGCTGCCTGTGACACCGTCCGCTGATAGCCCCGTGCTATCGCGTTGCTGGGACTGGCCGTTGCCCGAGAGTGTAAACAATCTCGCCGGTCTCTCAGTCCTCTCGGATAACACCATGCACTGGCAACGTGACGTGCTGGCCAATGTGCGCAGCAAGGAGGAGTTCATGGCCTTCAACCTGGGAACGCCCTCCGTGTTCAGGATCTACCTTCCGCACCACAGCCTCTTGGACGTAGATCTCTACCTCTACGACGGCACGCCCGTACGAGCCCCTTCACTCGAAACTAACTCCTCACACGAAACAAACTGTTGAACTCACCACTCGGTTGTACACAGGGCCACCCTGATGCGAGGCAAATCGACGCCAAGACCTCGTTTGGTGAAGAGAGCATCGCGTACAAGCTTCCTGCCGGCCCGCACTTCCTCAAGACCAGGCTCTACCCGCAGCGCCAGATCTCCCTGCCTTCGGCCTCGGATTGCGCGTTCTTCCCCGCGGAAGTGGCCATCGCGCCTCTCGTTTCGCTCACCAACAACCCGGCAGTCGGCCAGGTAACGAGACTGCGCGTCTGCTTAAGTATTGGACCTTACCCAGCGGTGCTAACGTTTGAGTAATTTCGGCAGACGTGCACGGACGCGCCGCTCCCGGCTGCCCTCACACCCAACACCGAAGTCGCAGGCACCTACCGCTATGCTCGCTCGGCGACGCAGTTCGAGCACAAGATCGCGCTGAACGTCACCTCGAACAGCGCGCTGATGCTCGATCTCAAGTACGACTTCATCACGTCGGCCGTCTCGGCGAGGTTGACGCGCCGCGAGAGCGCCACGGCGTCGGGTGAGACTTTCTATTCCAGGATTGGCACCAACCACGCCTTCCTCAATGCCGTACGTACCACCGCAACCTCGTTTTTGTTTTTCCATGTTCACCCTATTTGTGCTCATCTCATGACCGCGACGCCCGAATCTAGGCCCTCGTTCCCGGCACCTACGAGCTGGTCATTCACGACCCCGTGCCTGACTTCAAGATCGACGAACTGAAGTGCCTCACCTTCGAGATGACGTACACCTTCCTCACCGACGGCGTGCCCGACGATGACTTTGGCTGCGATTCCTCCCAGCTGCTTCCCAGCAACCTGGATGCCCCCAGTACCTATTGCTCTCACCCACTCACCTCGCATGTCCATACATTAACGTCTGCCTCCCCCAACCCTCTCTAGACGGTGGCAGCGTTCCGTTCGGCGGTCCGCAGGCGGCCGATGGTGAGATCAAGATCTTCGCCGATCACGTGCTCATTCCCAAGGAGCGGTTCACCGTGAAGAGGGTGGAGTTTGTGAACCCTCAGGACAGCTACCTGCGCCTCTTCGCCCACAGCGACAACACCAACAACGATGTCGGTAAGTAACCCAACCGAGACAAAGACCTGTTTCTGGTCCGTGTTTTGCTTGTTGCCGCTGGCGGCTAATCAACGCCTTTCATGTCCACAAACACCATCACACCAGACTTCACGATCTACAGCAACACCAACAAGTCCGCTGGTTCCCTGATCGGGTTCTCCAACTCTATGCAGAGCATTGAGAGCAGCCTCTTCTTCATTCCCGCGTCGGCCAACAGGCATCTGCTTGAGGTGTCCTATTTCCGGGTCGACGAGAGCAAGCCGTGCAACTACTTCCACTTCGGGCTGGCCTCCAAGCCGCGCAGCAAGGTGTTGCAGGACCTCCTGTGCCCGATCAACGTCAACTCGCCCCCGGTCGACCTCACCTTCGCCGCGGGCAACGACGTGGACGTTCACAGCGACGACTACGTGTTCAACGCTGCGCTGATCAACTCCACGCAGCGCACCTTCCGCTACTCGACTCAGCTCAACGTGCGGGACGAGACCACGTTCTCGGCCGAGATCGGATTCAACTTCCTGGCCAACGATTTCCGCCTGGCTCTGCGCGACGCCAACAATGTTGTGATCCACACCAGCAAGGTGCGCGGCACGTCGAACAGCAACTCGTACGTCAACTTCTACCACTACCTTCGCGCCGAGCTCCAGCCGGGCACCTATCACATGGACATTGTCGAGGACCTGCTGAAGACCGAGCTCAAGCTCAACTCGAGCCAGTGCCACCGCTTCTCGCTCAGCATCTCGGGCATCTCCGAGTCCACTCCGCACATCCTCTCGGTCAGCCCGCCCGAGGGCCACGACCTCGACCCGAGCAAGGATCTCAACCTCAGGTAACCACCACCCGCCACCATTGCCGCGATCACACACATTTTTCGTGCGGCGACGTACTGCAATACTAAGCTGCGCTCTCCACACCGCGCCACTATCAAAACGACAGGATCACCTTCTCCGATCCGGTGGTGGAGCCTCGCGATGTGGCTGCCTACCTGGCGACGCACAACCCTCCGGACAGGGCGCCTGGCCTGGCCCTCAGGCACGTCGCCACCGGTCGCCCGACTTCGAGGGGCGCTGGCGAATGGGAATGGATTCGGCCCGCGAGTGTGCGGTATGTCTCTCTTGTGTGCCTCAACAGCTGTTGGTGCCCAGCATTAGCTCATGCTGGCTCTGTCGCTCAGGTTGGACGGCACGCGGCGAATCCTCGATGTGGTCTTTGCGCACGGCGACTTGCGTTCGGACGACGGCGTACGCTCTCCAGATGGTCCTTGTGAATGCAACGTTCACAGAACAACAGCTCACCTCTCTCTTCTCACGGCAGGCGTTTGAGCTGGTGTTTAACTTGACCGACTTCACCACGACGAACGGCATCCGCTTTGCCAACGCCGCGCAGCAAGGCCGCGTCTACAGCCTGGTCAACCTGAACTGCAGCGATCACGGCCGGGGAACTGCCGCACCCAACGGTACCGTTGTCCCTGCTCTCCTCACAAGCGATTGATTCGCTCACGCATGAACGGCGGGTACGCACTGTCTCTAGGCACTGTCATTTGCCAGTGTGACATGGGCTACGCGGGCGTCAACTGCGACTCGTGCGCCCAGGGATTCCACTCTGTGGGCAACAAGTGCGCGGCCAACTCGCCGTGCACGTCCGAGTCTTGCAACGGGCACGGATCCTGCAATGACCAGCTCGGCTATCCCATCTGCACGTGCTTCCAGGGCTACGCGACTGTCGGCATCGACTCGTGCTCCGTGTGCGCTCAGGGTGCGTCGTTGCAGCCTCCCTGTTGGCCTCAACGTGTTACTCATCCCGTATGCTCTCGTGCCAGGCTATGAGGGCTACCCGCAGTGCGCGCCCATTCCCGAGTCGTCGGACTCGTCGGCCCGCTGCAGCGCCCAGCTTCTGCCGCGGCACCTCGACACCGTGGCCCACCTGGGCTACAACGACGAAGTCAGGCTGCAGGGCTACTTCTACATCGACATCGCCCACCAGTATGTCTCTCTCTATGCCCACCACCAGTGGCCGCTGCACGTGGTTCCCCCCTAACTAACGGCGGCCATCATGGCGATCGCTTGATGTGGTGTGGGTGATCTCGATCACACAGGGAGCACAGCATGTACTTCAAGCTCGCCGAGGACTCCCTCTTCCGCATCTATGCCCAGCCTCACTGGGTGGACATCGACCTGTGGCTCTACCGGATCGGCAAGACCAAGACCGAGACGATCGCCAACGGTATGCAAGTGGTTCCTGTTGCGTCCCACCCATGAGCTGCTGCTCACCACGTGCTGGTTTCGCTCCCTTTAGGTGGACTCTCGATTGGCAAGGAGGAGTCTCTGTCTCTCAGACTTAACAAGACGCTGAGCGATGACTCGTACCTCCTCAAGTTCCGCTACTTCGTGTTCAGCACCAGCAGGCCCGCCTGCGAGACCGTGAACATTGACCTGGCGATCGCGCCCGAGTCACGGGTGCACAAGCGGGTCCAGAGCAAGAAGCAGGACTGTATCCACGTGCTTCACAATGTCTCGACCGCCCTGCCGCTGGCCGACCAGACCATCATCCAAGTCAGCAGCGACTCTGGCGGCTACAACTACGCTCCCAACCACAAGTTCGCCGTCGCCCCGCCCAACAAGCCTGCTGGTACACGCCCCCTCCTCCTGTGGCCGGACGTGTGACTTCGACTTTCGTTCTTACGTCTGATGACTACGATCATGGTTCATTGGGGGGGTTTTCAGAGACGAAGCCGTTCAAGGACCGTGGCTACTACTTCTGGAACAAGTCGATCTCGCTCAACAAGGTGCCGGACAACCATGTGGCGATCCTGCGCGTCGAGGTCGGCTACTCGTTCCTGGAGAGCGACTTTGCCCTGCTGCTCGAGCTCGGTTCCAACACGCCCGACCACTGCACTGGCAGCCAAGACAGCCACAAGTCGTGCATCTACGGTTTCAACACGTACAACAAGAACATCCTCGAGGCCGTCATCCAGCCCAACGCCTACACCCTGTGGCTCTACCAGCCCGAACAGTACGCAACGCTCGCTCTCTCTTCTTTTGCGCTCTGGGCCATTCCGCTCACTTTGCGGCACGCGCACGCACGCACACAGGATGTATGGCGAATGCGCTCTGTTCGAGTTCTCGCTGAGCGTGCGCTTCGAGGTGGACAACAGCAAGACCTTTGTGTGCGAGGGTCCCACGCTGCCGCCGTCGCTCAACGGCGTGAACTACATCAACCCGCAGACGGGCTACCTCCACCTCGCGGAGGACTACGTCGTCGACTTCGTGCAGTACACCTACTTTGAAGTGAAGACACCCACCTACTTCAAGGCCGCTGCCAAGCCCAAGGGCAACTGGTGGGGCTTCGCCCTCTCCCTCTTCAGCGAGGACGACACCGACTACTACGTGATCGCCGACGACAGCATCTTCCGCCAGCTGGCGCCCGGCAACTACTCGATCTTCATCTCCGCCTTCTCGCTGGAGGATGACCAGTACTGCCCTGAAGGTACGCACACCCAACATCGCCGCACACGCACATGCATACGCCACAATCCAGGCAATTACACTCGTGCGACACACGGACTCACTTTTCACGTGTTGCAGTGCGATTGGAGTTGGAGCTCATTCCGAAGTTGATGTGGGACACCATGCTGACCGAGCAGGGCAACGATCCCTGCCCGTTCCCCGCGAGAAGCGTGCTGCCCATGCTGCCCAGCCCTCTTACGGGCCTCGAGTACACGTACGTGCAGTGCCCGGGTGCATCGGCCTCCGCAGTGTATGGCACGCTGGGCGGTGACTAACCACCGCGTACCATACGTTCCTGCACCAGTTATGCGGACAACGTCCAGCTTTACGCGTTTGGCACGGGTGACGTCAAGTCCTACACCATCGAGGTCTCAGAGCAGACCAGAGTCATCGCCTCCATCGAGAGCAACTTCATCATGGATGACGTGAGGTACCATATCAATTCGTGTTTCTTTCCCTCTTTGCTTGTGATCTTCTCGTATAGCCCATACGCACGAGAGAGTGGAAGCGAGTCTGGGCGCAAGGGGTTACCCTATTCCCTTGTGCCCAGTTTTTTGCAAAACCTTCCCAGAGCAACGAATCCTTGCAGACTTCGCCTCCTCAAACAGCCACGGAGGAGAAGTTTGAAAGGATACTACATTCAATTTCCACACCACTACTCCCAATAGCTTTCCACCATAAGGTGGAGTGACGCCGGTGCCGTGGGCACTCAACTGACCACACTTCTTGTGGTGTTGTGTACCGTTACAGGCTTGAGCTGAGGTCCACCGGTGGTTTGGCAGTCGTGAAGAGCCAGAGCGATTACAACCGCGCCGTCCTCGACCACGTCCTCCAAGCTGGTACTTACGACCC
>CDFB01053182.1:0-12922 GCA_000826425.1 Acanthamoeba lugdunensis | reverse complement strand
TGTTGGCTGCAGGCTACGGGTTCCTGTCAGAGAACGAGGGCTTTGCGCGGCGGTGCGAGGAAGAGGGTATCATCTTCGTCGGCCCCACGCCCGAGGCCATCGCCTCCATGGGTTCCAAGCGCGGCGCCAAGCTGCTCCTACGGTATCCTCACCCTTTTCCGGTTTGCTACGGTGGTGCCATGTGTGTGGTTTGTCATGTGTGTGGTGTGGTGTGTGGTGTGTGCGGTGGTGCGTGTGTCTGACTCACGATTATTTGCGCAGGGAAAGAGATGCATCGATCCCACTTATCCCCGGCTACGACGGAGCTGATCAATCGACGGAGACGCTCAGCAGAGAGGCCAAGCGGATTGGTACGCACATGCCTCTACTCCACCCACAACCGACTCTTCTTTCTGCCTGCACCGGTGCGTGCTCACTCGTGGGTGCCTGCAGGCTTCCCTGTGCTCCTCAAGGCCAGCGCCGGCGGCGGCGGCAAGGGCATGCGTGTCGTCAGGGAAGCCTCCCAACTCGTCGACGCCATCGACTCTGGTTCGCCTCCCTAGCGATCGAACGTGCGAATGTGCGGTTGTGGGTTCTGGTGTGATTGTTTGCATTGACGATGCAACTGCCACAGCCAAGCGCGAGTCGAGGAACTCGTTCGGGGACGACACGCTCCTAATTGAGAAATACTTCGACGACGTGCGGCACATCGAGTTCCAGATCATGGGCGACCAGTACGGCAACGTGGTCCATCTCAACGAGCGCGAGTGCTCCGTCCAGCGACGCCACCAGAAGGTCATCGAAGAGGCGCCGTCGGTCATCATGACCCCCGCCCTGCGGGAGCGCATGGGCCGCTCGGCCGTGGCCATCGGCCGCGCAATCAACTACAGAGGCGCCGGCACCGTCGAGTTCATCGCCGACGACCAAGGTACGCCGCTGCCGCTGCCTAGTCATCTCCACCGACATCTTGTAACGAGCAACGCGTGATGGCACTAGGGCACTACTACTTCCTCGAGGTCAACACGCGGTTGCAGGTCGAGCACCCGGTCACGGAGATGACCACGGGGGTCGACCTCGTCCAGGCACAGATCCACGTCGCCCAGGGAGCGTCGCTCGACGAGCTCGGCCTCAAGTACGACCCTGCAGCTTTCACCTGGTGGTCACATTGCACGGCACACTACGCCATTCCTCGCATTCTTAGCTCCCCCCCTCGCCCGGTGGAGCAGGCAGGAGGCGTTGCTCGTGAAGGGCCACGCGATAGAGTGCCGCCTCTATGCGGAGGACCCGGACAACAACTTCTTCCCCTGCACCGGGCGCGTGCTCACATGGCAGCCAGCCGCCATCGCCGGCGTGCGCTATGACGGCGGCATCCACAGTGGTACGACGGCGGTCTACGCGCGCACGGTTTCTGTCGCCGCTTTGACCGACTGACCACTTACACTTACCGCACAGGCTCGGAGATATCGGTGTACTACGACCCACTCATCTGCAAGATCATCGCCCACGCCCCCACCCGCGAGGAGGTAACTTTGCTACCCGTCCTCTTCATGTGCGCGCGTGTCGTGTCGTGCGTGTTGTTCATCGACCTCTCTTTCTCTATTCCTCGGCAGGCGCTCAACAAGATGGTCAAGGCTCTCCGGGAGACGGTTATTCTGGGTCTCACCACGAACAAGGCATTCCTGCAGCAGGTGATCCTGCACCCCCATTTCCGGTCCGGCCATTTCAACACCCACTTCATCGATCACCACCTCCCCGCCGACGTCCGGTACCATCACCGCGCGACGCGACGCCACGCGACACACAGTTTTTGCTGATATCTGCGCACAGGAGACAGTCAGTAGAGGGCGACAGGGACGAAATGGTGATCGCCGCGCTCTTGTGGGACTGGCGAAGGCGGGAAAAAGCGCGGAGCCTCCTTCGCCGCCTGCCCTCCGGCTGGCGCAACAGCCCCTACGCCAACTCGGTACAGCACTGTGCGTGTGTCGTGCGTGTGTCGTGTGCCGTTTAACTCATATCCTGAGCAACGCGACGGTACAGCGGCAAGAGTTCGTCGTTGGCGGCGGCGACAAGGCGCGCAACGTCGTGGTGGAGTATCGATACGAGGCCAAGCGCGGCACAGGGACGCAGCGAGATCCCAATGCCCACTTCTTCGTCAAGATCAACTCGACCCGTGAGTACTCGCGGGTGGTGCTCCATCAGCACCACATGCCGGTGAGTCCACAGGGCGAAGGGGTAGATGACGCCACGCTCGACGTGTCGTTGGACGGTCTCCGGCGGCGATACATCGTCAACGCCGCAGAGGACCGCATCTTCGTCCACTCCGCCGCCTTTGGCGAGTCTGTGCTCACCCTCAAGTCGCGCTACGCTCAAGCGTTTGTGGGAGACGCTGCGGGCGAAGGCGAGTACATCGCCCAGATGCCCGGTACGTTGGCCACACAACTCACACGACGCGCACATGCGTGGCTCATCATCAACGAATCGGTGGTGCTGGGATGCGCGCCAACTGGGCAGGCAAGATACTGCAGCTGCTCGTGGCCGACGGGAAGGAAGTGGCGGCAGGCGAGGCGCTGCTGGTCATGGAGTCGATGAAGATGGAGAGCAAGATCTCCGCGCACAAGGTAACCCGCTCCGCCAGCGTGTGGCCGATGGTGATGACCCGCCTCACACATCCTCCCTCCCCGGCAGGCGGGCAAGGTGAAACTGCACGTGCGAGAGGATCAGATCATTCAAGAGGGCACGCGACTGCTCACCATCGAATAATACGCTCACTCCACCTCACCGGCGCCATGCGTGTGCGGTATCAACGCATGTTTGATGTCCTTCACCCTGCGGCAGCACAGCAAGTCGCTCCACAACATTCTTTGGATGTTCGCTGCTCGCCATTTTTGGCGTGCGTCGTGTCGACAATAATCAACACACAGAATTGGCGCACTCCTTCTCGCTGTCACCTGACGCGCCCGAAAGCGAAGAAGAAGGCGAAGAGGATTGAGAGGGATCTGTGGTTCTCTCCTCTGCCGCGTTCACTCGAGAGCGCCATCAATTCTTTAGCGCACGCTCATCTTTGCATCATCGCCATTTTGGCCTCTTCGGTCATCTAGATCCAAGAATTGGCGCATAACGCATCATCCCATCTGTGTGCCGCGTGCCATGGCTGGGTACCACTACTACTACTACTGCTCGAGTGTTTTTAATGATTGGCCTTAATATGGCTCATCTTACTTCGGTAGCTGATTTCATCTCTTTTTGTCGATAATTACAGGCTTACCACTGTAGCATCAGTGCTCGCGCTGCTGTGCCTACTCACCACTGCCTACGCGAGCCCCATCGCCCAATCTTCCATCACTTCCAACATCTGCGACTTTGAGGACCTTCCTGAGACCTTACCAAGCAATCTCTCCTCCATTGCTTACCTCGGCCTCAACGGCGAGTTTCACATCCATGGCGAATTCTTCGCCAACTACTCGACGCACGACCACACCACCTTCTTCTCTCTGCCGAGTGAGAGCTACTTCCGCATCTCGGTAGCGCCCCAACAAGATTGGGACGTCGATCTTTTCCTCTACTCCTCCGAGCAAATCTCGCCCATCGCGTCGGCCGTCGCCTTCTATGGGGAGGAGATGATTACGCGCGTCCTGCCCGCTGGCGACTACCGCTTGCGCTTCAATTTCCTGAGTACCATCTCCCACCGATTTGTTATTATTGTCATTCACCATCGACTTGTGTTGCTGCTCCCTTTTCGTTGTCACTTGGTTAACACGACGGTGCTTGCCATCCAGTCTTCTCGTTCATGGCCGAGGACGTTGGCAAGAAGTGCAAGACGCTGACGCTGGAGTGGTCCATCGTGCCCAAGGTGCGCCTTTAGCTGCCTACCTTCCCTGGTGTCCCGTTGATGGCCGCTGATTGCGCGCACTGTTGCCGGGTTGCGCTTGTACAGACGAAAGCCAAGGAGCGAGCCAGCAAGTTCACCTGCGGAGCCAAGGAGGTGTTGCCCGAGCTGCCCAAGCCTTTCGTTGTGAAGGAGTACGATTCGTCTTTTGCGCCCTTTAGCTGCACTGGTGGCTGACTCCGTTGGGTTCGTTGTGATGGGTGCGCGAACAGTGCGTACTCGTTCAACTCGACGCAGACCTTCAACGTGCAAACGAACCAGCCCAGCACAAAGCCCACCGACATTCGCATGGTCAAGGACTACTCCATCAGCATCCCCGCCCCCAACGAAAAGATCCAGATGTGGCGCATTGATGCTGTGCTTGGCTACGACTTCCTTACCGGAGGCTCGCTTGGGTACGGTGTTGAGTGCTTGCTGCCCGAACTCGCCATTATGGACACGCCGTTGACGTTCATCATCATGTAGTCTGCTGCTGGACTTCAACTCCACGACCGTGGAGAAGGATCTCTCGTGCGTGTCTCGCACCAAGGGTCTGCTGCGCCCGAACGCCGATGAGTGCACGGTAGCTGTCGACGCCAGGTTAGCCATCTTTGCCTCTGTCTTGCTCGTTCGGTGGGGAGGGATGGCAACTAATATGGTTGGCCCACAAACAGGATCAACGAAGCCGTGCTCTCGTGGATCGTCGAGCCGGGCGACTACACCCTGTGGATCTACGAGCTTCACAACCAGACAGATAAGTCTGTGCTGGGATGCACCCCCTTCACGTTTTCGCTGAGCTTGACCCCCTTCCAGTTCAACGAGGACTTGCTCAACTGCAAGGGTGCGCCATTCATTCCTTGCTATCTCTCTACCCCCCTTCTGTTTCTAACTCACTCTTCGCGTTGGGTTCTTTTTAGCTGCGCGTCTGCCGACCACTCTGAATGTGCCTGGCCTGCTCGGCGACCGTGGCGTGCTTGAGTTCGCCGAGGACGTTTGGCTTGACTACGAGCACCCCGACAACGCCATCACCGTAAGTTTCTCCCTGGTTCTGGCGTTGGGGCCTCAACTCATTTCTTTGCTTCCCCCCCCCCCTCCAGTTCACCTTGGCTACGGCGAGCAACCTCCGCGTCTACGTTGAAGAGCACCATGTAGACATTGACCTGCGACTCAGCAACGCCAGCGGTAAGTCGCCCACTCTGTGTTCTTCCCTTTTTGTTCCTTCGCTTGGCAACTAACACCCTCCTCTCTCTCTCTGGTGCGCAGGCTACCTGGCCCAGTCTATCACTTTTGGCCGCGAGGAAGCCATCATCATGACCCTGTCCCCCGGAGCGTACACGCTCTCCATCAAGTACTTCGACGCGAGGGAGCCGCAGTTCTGTGACACGTTCTTCTTGATGATCGGCATCGCGCCGCTGTCCCTCGTTCCTTCTGATCTGTGCTCCGGCGCCGCCTTGCCTGTGGTAAGTCTCTCTCTCTCGCCTCCACCAGCACCCACACTGAACGAATGCTAACGTTCCGTCTGCTTAGGCTCCGACCCTGCCGGATTCGAATGCGTTTGTCCTGCCGGTGACTGTCCCTCCGCAATCTTATCGTTATGTCTGGCCCAACGAATCTCGTTCGGTATGTTGGAACCCTGCTTCTTTGCCGGTTTCACCCCACAAACCATGAAGGAGGCCAAGCACCGGTACGTGCAAGCGCTGACCACTTTGGGTTATTTGGGCTATTTACGCAGACTGCAACCATCTTCACGCACAACTTCGTTGCGACCGATGCGGTCGTGCGGATTGTGGTTGGCGTCGACTTCCTTCTGGGAGACATGAAGCTAGTGATGAGCTGGAATGATATCGCCAGCGACGGCAAGACGACCGTCAGGGTATACTTTGCCTCTCTTGATTGTTTTTTTTTTGTAGGCGTCCCGTTCTCCTTGGACGAGCCCACTAACAACTCCCTTGTTTTTGTTCGCCACTTCAGGAGTTGATTGGTATCCACGCTCATGGCATGATCTATCTGAGCGCTCAGGTGCCGGCCACACACATCCAGCTCACCCTCTCCACGGGCTACACTGTGCAGCGCAATCTGAAGCTCTCCAGCTTCCCGCCCTGTATCACCTACACCTTCCAGGTACGCGCACGGCTCCAGCTAATTGATGCGCGTTGCTTACGCCGGGAGTTGAGAATGTGGGCTCACTCACTCTCCACTACTCTTCAGATGGACTACTACCCCATCGAGTCGTCGGAGTACAGGAACTTCTGCAGCGACTACGTGCCTTTGCCCTTCGCGATCAACACGACCCAGGCCCTGGGCCTGAAGGAGATCCACCTTTCCGACCGATTCATCATGCCCCACAAGGAGGGGTACGTTTACAGGTTGGGCTGCTGTTTGTGACGGTGCCACTAACAACTTGTCGATCTCTCTCCACAGTGTTTTGGGCTTGGTCACGGAGAAGTCGGCCTTCACGGTGAAGGAGGCTTCGCAGTTCCGCCTCTTCTGCGAAGCGCCTGATGTGGACAACAACGTCGATGTCGACTTCCACCTCTCGGAGAACAACCAGATTGTGGCTTCGGCCATCGGCACCAAGCAGGAGGAAGAGATCACCTACACCCTGCTGCCGGGCAAGTCCTACGAGCTCACGGTCTATTTCTTCCTTCCGTACACGGGCGGCATCAAGTGCATGAGCTATTCGCTGGAGCTGTCGATCGCACCGGTGGACACCAAGACGACAACCTGCAACGGTCAGGCGGACCACCTTCCTCCGGCCAACTTGATGTACACGCCCCTGCCCAGAATCACGCTGCGTTGACGCAGCGAGAAAGCTAACCAATCACACTTGACCCGCAGCCCCTCGCCGCCTGGCAAGTACTTTGAGTCGGTCAAGACCTATTCATTCACGCAGACCGACAAGGCCCTCAGGCACCACATCAACTTCACCCTCGATCAACCCTACTTCCTGCGGGCCATCATCTCCTATGATTTCCTGTGGAACAACCTCAACCTTCGTCTGCGTCATGTGAACCCCTCGGCAACGACTGGTACCACTCGCGTTCCGTCTTCTTCGTTGTTTGTTCGGGCCATTTGCTGATCACTTTCATCGACCCGGTGCAGGCAACCTCTTGGCTTATGGCAAGACTGCCTACAACAGGAACGATATCGACGTCGTGCAGCTCAACGAGGGCCAGTACATTCTGGAGGTCTACGAGCCCTCGCTTCTGAACAACGCCAACGCTCGTGGCTGCGTCAAGTTTGACCTCCTGGTATAGTGCTCTCACCCTGCACCGAGTCTGACGCGCATCACGACTGCTCACATTCATTCATGTTTGGTAATCTTAGGTCGCTTTGCTGCCTGTGACACCGTCCGCTGATAGCCCCGTGCTATCGCGTTGCTGGGACTGGCCGTTGCCCGAGAGTGTAAACAATCTCGCCGGTCTCTCAGTCCTCTCGGATAACACCATGCACTGGCAACGTGACGTGCTGGCCAATGTGCGCAGCAAGGAGGAGTTCATGGCCTTCAACCTGGGAACGCCCTCCGTGTTCAGGATCTACCTTCCGCACCACAGCCTCTTGGACGTAGATCTCTACCTCTACGACGGCACGCCCGTACGAGCCCCTTCACTCGAAACTAACTCCTCACACGAAACAAACTGTTGAACTCACCACTCGGTTGTACACAGGGCCACCCTGATGCGAGGCAAATCGACGCCAAGACCTCGTTTGGTGAAGAGAGCATCGCGTACAAGCTTCCTGCCGGCCCGCACTTCCTCAAGACCAGGCTCTACCCGCAGCGCCAGATCTCCCTGCCTTCGGCCTCGGATTGCGCGTTCTTCCCCGCGGAAGTGGCCATCGCGCCTCTCGTTTCGCTCACCAACAACCCGGCAGTCGGCCAGGTAACGAGACTGCGCGTCTGCTTAAGTATTGGACCTTACCCAGCGGTGCTAACGTTTGAGTAATTTCGGCAGACGTGCACGGACGCGCCGCTCCCGGCTGCCCTCACACCCAACACCGAAGTCGCAGGCACCTACCGCTATGCTCGCTCGGCGACGCAGTTCGAGCACAAGATCGCGCTGAACGTCACCTCGAACAGCGCGCTGATGCTCGATCTCAAGTACGACTTCATCACGTCGGCCGTCTCGGCGAGGTTGACGCGCCGCGAGAGCGCCACGGCGTCGGGTGAGACTTTCTATTCCAGGATTGGCACCAACCACGCCTTCCTCAATGCCGTACGTACCACCGCAACCTCGTTTTTGTTTTTCCATGTTCACCCTATTTGTGCTCATCTCATGACCGCGACGCCCGAATCTAGGCCCTCGTTCCCGGCACCTACGAGCTGGTCATTCACGACCCCGTGCCTGACTTCAAGATCGACGAACTGAAGTGCCTCACCTTCGAGATGACGTACACCTTCCTCACCGACGGCGTGCCCGACGATGACTTTGGCTGCGATTCCTCCCAGCTGCTTCCCAGCAACCTGGATGCCCCCAGTACCTATTGCTCTCACCCACTCACCTCGCATGTCCATACATTAACGTCTGCCTCCCCCAACCCTCTCTAGACGGTGGCAGCGTTCCGTTCGGCGGTCCGCAGGCGGCCGATGGTGAGATCAAGATCTTCGCCGATCACGTGCTCATTCCCAAGGAGCGGTTCACCGTGAAGAGGGTGGAGTTTGTGAACCCTCAGGACAGCTACCTGCGCCTCTTCGCCCACAGCGACAACACCAACAACGATGTCGGTAAGTAACCCAACCGAGACAAAGACCTGTTTCTGGTCCGTGTTTTGCTTGTTGCCGCTGGCGGCTAATCAACGCCTTTCATGTCCACAAACACCATCACACCAGACTTCACGATCTACAGCAACACCAACAAGTCCGCTGGTTCCCTGATCGGGTTCTCCAACTCTATGCAGAGCATTGAGAGCAGCCTCTTCTTCATTCCCGCGTCGGCCAACAGGCATCTGCTTGAGGTGTCCTATTTCCGGGTCGACGAGAGCAAGCCGTGCAACTACTTCCACTTCGGGCTGGCCTCCAAGCCGCGCAGCAAGGTGTTGCAGGACCTCCTGTGCCCGATCAACGTCAACTCGCCCCCGGTCGACCTCACCTTCGCCGCGGGCAACGACGTGGACGTTCACAGCGACGACTACGTGTTCAACGCTGCGCTGATCAACTCCACGCAGCGCACCTTCCGCTACTCGACTCAGCTCAACGTGCGGGACGAGACCACGTTCTCGGCCGAGATCGGATTCAACTTCCTGGCCAACGATTTCCGCCTGGCTCTGCGCGACGCCAACAATGTTGTGATCCACACCAGCAAGGTGCGCGGCACGTCGAACAGCAACTCGTACGTCAACTTCTACCACTACCTTCGCGCCGAGCTCCAGCCGGGCACCTATCACATGGACATTGTCGAGGACCTGCTGAAGACCGAGCTCAAGCTCAACTCGAGCCAGTGCCACCGCTTCTCGCTCAGCATCTCGGGCATCTCCGAGTCCACTCCGCACATCCTCTCGGTCAGCCCGCCCGAGGGCCACGACCTCGACCCGAGCAAGGATCTCAACCTCAGGTAACCACCACCCGCCACCATTGCCGCGATCACACACATTTTTCGTGCGGCGACGTACTGCAATACTAAGCTGCGCTCTCCACACCGCGCCACTATCAAAACGACAGGATCACCTTCTCCGATCCGGTGGTGGAGCCTCGCGATGTGGCTGCCTACCTGGCGACGCACAACCCTCCGGACAGGGCGCCTGGCCTGGCCCTCAGGCACGTCGCCACCGGTCGCCCGACTTCGAGGGGCGCTGGCGAATGGGAATGGATTCGGCCCGCGAGTGTGCGGTATGTCTCTCTTGTGTGCCTCAACAGCTGTTGGTGCCCAGCATTAGCTCATGCTGGCTCTGTCGCTCAGGTTGGACGGCACGCGGCGAATCCTCGATGTGGTCTTTGCGCACGGCGACTTGCGTTCGGACGACGGCGTACGCTCTCCAGATGGTCCTTGTGAATGCAACGTTCACAGAACAACAGCTCACCTCTCTCTTCTCACGGCAGGCGTTTGAGCTGGTGTTTAACTTGACCGACTTCACCACGACGAACGGCATCCGCTTTGCCAACGCCGCGCAGCAAGGCCGCGTCTACAGCCTGGTCAACCTGAACTGCAGCGATCACGGCCGGGGAACTGCCGCACCCAACGGTACCGTTGTCCCTGCTCTCCTCACAAGCGATTGATTCGCTCACGCATGAACGGCGGGTACGCACTGTCTCTAGGCACTGTCATTTGCCAGTGTGACATGGGCTACGCGGGCGTCAACTGCGACTCGTGCGCCCAGGGATTCCACTCTGTGGGCAACAAGTGCGCGGCCAACTCGCCGTGCACGTCCGAGTCTTGCAACGGGCACGGATCCTGCAATGACCAGCTCGGCTATCCCATCTGCACGTGCTTCCAGGGCTACGCGACTGTCGGCATCGACTCGTGCTCCGTGTGCGCTCAGGGTGCGTCGTTGCAGCCTCCCTGTTGGCCTCAACGTGTTACTCATCCCGTATGCTCTCGTGCCAGGCTATGAGGGCTACCCGCAGTGCGCGCCCATTCCCGAGTCGTCGGACTCGTCGGCCCGCTGCAGCGCCCAGCTTCTGCCGCGGCACCTCGACACCGTGGCCCACCTGGGCTACAACGACGAAGTCAGGCTGCAGGGCTACTTCTACATCGACATCGCCCACCAGTATGTCTCTCTCTATGCCCACCACCAGTGGCCGCTGCACGTGGTTCCCCCCTAACTAACGGCGGCCATCATGGCGATCGCTTGATGTGGTGTGGGTGATCTCGATCACACAGGGAGCACAGCATGTACTTCAAGCTCGCCGAGGACTCCCTCTTCCGCATCTATGCCCAGCCTCACTGGGTGGACATCGACCTGTGGCTCTACCGGATCGGCAAGACCAAGACCGAGACGATCGCCAACGGTATGCAAGTGGTTCCTGTTGCGTCCCACCCATGAGCTGCTGCTCACCACGTGCTGGTTTCGCTCCCTTTAGGTGGACTCTCGATTGGCAAGGAGGAGTCTCTGTCTCTCAGACTTAACAAGACGCTGAGCGATGACTCGTACCTCCTCAAGTTCCGCTACTTCGTGTTCAGCACCAGCAGGCCCGCCTGCGAGACCGTGAACATTGACCTGGCGATCGCGCCCGAGTCACGGGTGCACAAGCGGGTCCAGAGCAAGAAGCAGGACTGTATCCACGTGCTTCACAATGTCTCGACCGCCCTGCCGCTGGCCGACCAGACCATCATCCAAGTCAGCAGCGACTCTGGCGGCTACAACTACGCTCCCAACCACAAGTTCGCCGTCGCCCCGCCCAACAAGCCTGCTGGTACACGCCCCCTCCTCCTGTGGCCGGACGTGTGACTTCGACTTTCGTTCTTACGTCTGATGACTACGATCATGGTTCATTGGGGGGGTTTTCAGAGACGAAGCCGTTCAAGGACCGTGGCTACTACTTCTGGAACAAGTCGATCTCGCTCAACAAGGTGCCGGACAACCATGTGGCGATCCTGCGCGTCGAGGTCGGCTACTCGTTCCTGGAGAGCGACTTTGCCCTGCTGCTCGAGCTCGGTTCCAACACGCCCGACCACTGCACTGGCAGCCAAGACAGCCACAAGTCGTGCATCTACGGTTTCAACACGTACAACAAGAACATCCTCGAGGCCGTCATCCAGCCCAACGCCTACACCCTGTGGCTCTACCAGCCCGAACAGTACGCAACGCTCGCTCTCTCTTCTTTTGCGCTCTGGGCCATTCCGCTCACTTTGCGGCACGCGCACGCACGCACACAGGATGTATGGCGAATGCGCTCTGTTCGAGTTCTCGCTGAGCGTGCGCTTCGAGGTGGACAACAGCAAGACCTTTGTGTGCGAGGGTCCCACGCTGCCGCCGTCGCTCAACGGCGTGAACTACATCAACCCGCAGACGGGCTACCTCCACCTCGCGGAGGACTACGTCGTCGACTTCGTGCAGTACACCTACTTTGAAGTGAAGACACCCACCTACTTCAAGGCCGCTGCCAAGCCCAAGGGCAACTGGTGGGGCTTCGCCCTCTCCCTCTTCAGCGAGGACGACACCGACTACTACGTGATCGCCGACGACAGCATCTTCCGCCAGCTGGCGCCCGGCAACTACTCGATCTTCATCTCCGCCTTCTCGCTGGAGGATGACCAGTACTGCCCTGAAGGTACGCACACCCAACATCGCCGCACACGCACATGCATACGCCACAATCCAGGCAATTACACTCGTGCGACACACGGACTCACTTTTCACGTGTTGCAGTGCGATTGGAGTTGGAGCTCATTCCGAAGTTGATGTGGGACACCATGCTGACCGAGCAGGGCAACGATCCCTGCCCGTTCCCCGCGAGAAGCGTGCTGCCCATGCTGCCCAGCCCTCTTACGGGCCTCGAGTACACGTACGTGCAGTGCCCGGGTGCATCGGCCTCCGCAGTGTATGGCACGCTGGGCGGTGACTAACCACCGCGTACCATACGTTCCTGCACCAGTTATGCGGACAACGTCCAGCTTTACGCGTTTGGCACGGGTGACGTCAAGTCCTACACCATCGAGGTCTCAGAGCAGACCAGAGTCATCGCCTCCATCGAGAGCAACTTCATCATGGATGACGTGAGGTACCATATCAATTCGTGTTTCTTTCCCTCTTTGCTTGTGATCTTCTCGTATAGCCCATACGCACGAGAGAGTGGAAGCGAGTCTGGGCGCAAGGGGTTACCCTATTCCCTTGTGCCCAGTTTTTTGCAAAACCTTCCCAGAGCAACGAATCCTTGCAGACTTCGCCTCCTCAAACAGCCACGGAGGAGAAGTTTGAAAGGATACTACATTCAATTTCCACACCACTACTCCCAATAGCTTTCCACCATAAGGTGGAGTGACGCCGGTGCCGTGGGCACTCAACTGACCACACTTCTTGTGGTGTTGTGTACCGTTACAGGCTTGAGCTGAGGTCCACCGGTGGTTTGGCAGTCGTGAAGAGCCAGAGCGATTACAACCGCGCCGTCCTCGACCACGTCCTCCAAGCTGGTACTTACGACCC
>CDFB01053031.1:0-12879 GCA_000826425.1 Acanthamoeba lugdunensis | reverse complement strand
GCAGGTCAATCCCGTGGCGGTGAACACGTCGGTCGACGTCTACACGGAGAACAAGCGTGTGGTGTGCCCCATCGACTCGGACGAGTTCGGCCTCGTCACCTTTGTCGCCATTGGCGCCACCATGGTACGGCACGCACACGCACACCACCGCACACGCACGCACGCACCCTAACTTCCTTCCAAACGTTGCGTCGCAGGTGGGCTCGATCTGCTTCACCACCGCGCCCGGCCAGACCGTCAAGAAGGGCGACGAGCACGGCTACTTCGGTGCGCCCACCTCCCCGACCTCTCATGCGTGCGTGTGCGGAACGCGTGATATTGACTGTGTGGGACAGCGTTCGGAGGTTCGACCGTGCTGGTGCTGTTCGAGCCCGGCAAGATCGAGTTCGACGCCGACTTGCTGGCCAACTCAGCCAAGCCTCTGGAGACGCTCGTCAAGGTGGGCGTCTCCATTGGCCGCGCCACCCACTAGCTGGCACCCCCCTTGTGCCAAACATCTCTGTTATGCCAATAAACTCTGGCCCACGCCACCTTGGCGCCAAGACTGAGGGTCAGCTCAAGTTCCAGTCACGACGTCTGATCAATTCATGAAACAGGTTGATCCAGGTCCTCTGGCACAACCAGCGCCCGGGGGTGTGGTCAAGACACAAGAAACACAATCCCACAAGCAAGGGTAAAAAAGCGTGACATAGGTCAGGGGACATCAGACCGGCAAAGTATGCTGCAGAGCAAATGCTGCCTTGTAGAAGCAAACACCCCTTTTTCAGACTCTCTCCCCGATTTTTCAATCAGCACCCCTTGATTGCCCCCCAACAATGAAGTGCGCAGAGGAGAAAGTGGAGCTTTTATTTTCATTCTTCTCTTTTGGCCCCTGGGCGGGGGCAGGGGCTGCAAGGCCTACGCTTAGGTCCTGTCGCGGGCCCAGGCGGTGAGGGCGAGGCCGCGCTGGTACCACGTGGCGGGCGTGACGTCGGCCGGCGAGGGCATGTCGACGTCGAAGAGGAACTCGGTGCGCTTGCCGTTGATGTAGACCGGCACGTTGACCGACGGGGTCGTCGACTTGGGCTCGCGGGCGAGGTCGGGGGTGTGGCGCCAGACAAAGGCCGTGTCGGGCATGGCGGTGAACAGCTGGGGCACGATCGCCAGGCGATCCTCGCGCCAGCCGGCGCCGCCCTCGAGGGTGAGGCCCTGCAGGACGAAGGCATCCGGCTCGGAGGCGGCGGCGGCAGCCGACGGGAGCACGTGGAGCTCGAGGTGCTCGAGGGACCAGGCGTGGGCGCGAGCGGCGGCCTGGCGGGTGGCGGTGATGAAGGCTTCGGGCAAGAAGAGGCCGCCGAGCCACACGGTGAGAGCCGGGCGGGGCGAGCGGAGCATGTCGCCGCTGAGGCGCTCGAGCTGCTGCAGGCGCTCGGCGAGGTCGACGAGCCAGGCGCCCACGCCCACGGACTCGGGGATGGCATAGCGGCGCCAGTCGCGGGGCACGACGCCCTTGGAGAGGTCGGTGATGAGGGTGCGCAGGTAGTTGGTCTGCTTGATCTCGCCGCGGCAGGCCTGGATGACCTGGCCCAGGTCGTGCCGCACCTTGGTCACCAGCGACCTGCCGGCCCGCATCTCGCGGTCGAAGCAACGGTAGAGCGGGTCCTGCAGCTGCTCCTCGCTCACCGCCGCCTCGGCGTGGGCCTTGGCGGGCGCCGGGATGAGCAGCAGCCACTTGTCGGCCGAGGCGTGCAGAGCCTGGATCCAGGCCGGCCGCGGGTCGGCCGAGCGCTGGCGGGCCTCGGTCGCGGCAGCAGAGGCCGACGAGGCCGGGAGGAGGCCCTCGTCGTCCTCCATGGACTGGAGCTTGAGGAGGCGGGCGAGGGAGCGTCGGCCGGCCTCGACGAGGAGCATCATCTCGGCATTCTCGGGGAGGCCGAGCCAGCCGGGCGTCTCGCGCTTGGGGATGGCCTCGCGCACCCAGCGGGCAAAGTCCTCGCGCGACTTGCCCTCGGGCGCGGTGAGGCGGTCGCCGGGGTCGGCGAGGGCGTAGGGCGTGAGCGGGAATGCTTCGTCGAAGGCCTGCGGGCGGAAGAGGTGGTCGAGGAAGGACTCGAGGAGGCGCTGATCGAACGGGTTGTCGATGCGGCCACCGTAGACGGTCTGCGCGAGGAGGGTCTTGAGGGCGCTCCACGGGATGCGCTCGGGGGGCAGATTGCCGCGGCCGTGGGCGGCGACGTCGACCCACGTGTCGATGGTGTCGAGCGCGCAGCGCATGTCGGACTCGTTGAACTCAAAGGTCTTGGACCAGCCCAGCGGCGCGTAGCGGAGGCGCTCCTGGACAACGGCGTGGAGCCAGGCGAGGAGGAAGTGCAGGCGCGAGCGCTCGACGGGCGCGCGGGCCATGCGCTCGGCGGGGATGGCGGCCAGGATGTGCTCCAGGTTGGCCCGCACGCCCGGCGGGGGCTCGAAGACCAGCACGCGCGACAGGCGCAGCAGCGCGCCGGGCAGGGCCGGGTGCACCTCGGAGGTGAGGAAGAGGCGGAAGCCGGGCTTGGCCTCGAGCGAGTGGAGCTTCTTCTCGAGGTTGACCAGCCACTGCGGGGCCAGGTGTACGTTCTTGAGCAGCACCCAGGTGCCCGCCTTGGCCCCGGCCTGGATGGCCTTCTCGGCCTGGTCGAAGCCCTCGGCCGACCCGATGGCCAGCGACTTGTAGGGCCGCTTGGTACGCGCCGCCAGGTCGTCGACCTTGTACGACGCGTCGTAGCCGGGCATCGAGCACAGCACCAGCGGCGTCGACGGCCCAGCCTCGCGCTCCACGACGGCGCCCAGGTCGAGCTCCGGCAGGTGGATAAAGTCTCCGCCGCTGCCGGAGCCGGCAAAGAGGGCCTGCACGAGCGCGCTGCCGCCGGCGATGATGCGGTCCGGGCGGAGGCCCTTGAGCAGGGTGAGCGTGCGGAAGAGGCGCACTGACTCGGCCGCGCCGGCGTTGGCCCCGGCGTTGGCCCACGACTCGGGCACGGCGCGCTCGCCGTTGGCGTCCTCGAAGAAGAGGCGCCACTCGTCGGGATGAGCCACGACGTGTTCGACGATGCCGGCAAAGGGACCGCCGGGGAGGGCCTTCTCGAGCTCGGCCAGGTACTTGGCCTGGCCCTCGGTGACGAAGGGCAGGGCGGTGAGGCTCGCGGGGGCGGTGACGGCAGCGGTGACGGTGACGTCGGCGCCCTTGAGGACGTAGTCGAGCTCGCGCGGGTCAAACTGGTGGGCGGCGGGGGCGTCACGGAGGCGGATCTGGAGGAGGCGGAGGGCGAACGGGAGCTGGTCCTCGTGGAGGAGGGTGCGGGCGACGCGCTGGAAGGCGATGGTGAACATGTCGGCGCTGAGGATGGCGAGGCGGTCGGCGGCGCCGCGCACGGCGGCGAGCTTGGGGTTGTCGTGGAGCACGGCGCGGAAGAGGGCGAGGAAGAAGCGGAGGGAGAACTGGTAGAGGAAGTGGATGGAGGCGGCCTGCTCGAGGGCAAAGTAGATCGAGGAGCAGGCCAGGGCGAGCGGGTTGTACTCGGCCGAGACGAGGGTGATCTCGCCCATGACGTTCTCGGTGTCGCGCATCTTCTGGTTGATCTCGCCGGCCTCGGTCTTGAGGCGCTCGAGGGTGGCGATGACGTGGTCGTTGTCGAGGATTGAGCCCTGTGACTCGTTGAGGGCCTCGAGGAGGGCCTTCTCGAGGCCGCGCAGGCGCACCTTGAACTCGCCCTGGAGCTTCATGAGGTCGACGCGCTTCTGGTGGATGTCGGGCCGCTCGACCTTGAGCACCTCGTGCAGGCACTGCTCCTGGAGCGAGCCCGGCGTGACGGTGAAGTTGACAAAGGTGACGCGCGAGCACAGATCCGGCGTGAAGTGGGCGTTGGGGTCGCGCGTGGAGAGGAAGATGACGAACGAGGGCGAGAAGTCCACGTCCTGGTCGCCCAGCCGGATGAGGATGCGGCCGCCCGTCTTGCGGATCTCCTTGTTGAGCACCGGGTTGAGCACCGGGTCGATCGACTCCACGTCCTCCACGAGCAGCGGCGTGCCGAACCGCAGCGCCGACTCGAGGTTCTTCATGAAGGCGGAGTCGAGGAAGGACGTCTTCTTGATCTTGCGCTCGCGGTACTGCTGCATGAGGAACTCCGAGGCCTGGCCCGACGGGTCGATCACGAGCGGGTACCGGTTGAACCGCTCCAGCATGATCGCGTTCTCCACGCACAGCTCGTCGGCCGGCAGCGAGTTGGCCTGCCACGCCAGCCGGCGGTCCGAGTCCGACAGGTACTCGATCACCGAGAGGTCGGGCTTGAAGGAGAGGCCCAGGTCGGTGAGGCGCGCCTTCCACTGCGTCAGGAGCATGGCGCGGTAGCGCTGGTCGAACACGCCGATGTAGGCCACGAAGGCCGCGGCCAGGATCGAGTCGCCCACCACCGTCGCCATGGCGGCCTTGAACGCCGCCGATGAGGACTCCCAACGGACGCGCTCCGACGAGAGGTTGGACAGCAGCGCGATCGAGCGCTCCACCTTGGCTCCCACCGTCGCCATCTCGGTCTTGATGGCCTGCGCCTGCGCGATGAGCGCCGCGTACTCGTCCTTGTAGCGCCCGATCGAGCGCTCCAGCTCGGCGATCGTGGTCTGCAGCTCGTCCTGCTTGCGCGACAGGTCGCTCGCGGCGGCCTCGAGGTCGGCCACCTCCTGGCGCAGGGGCTGGATGCGGTTGAGGATGTCCGAGTAGGAGATCTGGGCGATGATCCACGACACGAGCGGGCCGCAGGCCTTGGAGGCGCGGTTGACGCTCTCAAAGTTGAACTCCTTGTCGGAGAGGTACTCGGCCTGGATGGCCTGGCGGTCCTTGGCCGAGATGGCGTTGGAGTCGAACTGGACGATGGACGGGATAAAGGCCTTGTCCATGAGCAGCTTGCGCGTGTTGTTCCAGTCGAGCTTCTTGTGGTGCAGCAGGATGGAGACGGCCTCGAGGGTCTTCTTGACCTTTTCGGGCGGGCGGGCGAGGGCGCGGATCTCCTCGAGGTGCTCCTTCTTGATGCCCGACACGGCGCTGCGGGCCTCCTCGACGGCGGGCTCGGCCTTCTCGAGGTCGGCGTAGGCGCGCTCCTTCTTGACCTGGATCTCGGCGTTCTGCTTCTCCATCTGGCCGGAGAGCACCTGCGCGGCGGCGCGCTTCTGCTCGGCCACCTGCTGGTCCTGCACCATCTGCGCCAGCTTCTCGTTGGCCTCGGCCTGCTTGGCCTCGAGCACCTTGCTCTTCTCCTGGAGGCTCTTCTGCAGGTCGGCCACCTGCTGCTGCGTGTCGCGCAGCTTCTGCAGGCCCACGTTCACGTGCAGCTGCTGCTCCTCGAGCTCCTCGCGCTTCTCGCCCACCAGGTGCACCAGGTGCGAGATGAAGTCCAGGTAGTGCCGCGGCGTCACGTAGTTGGACCGGCCCGCCTGCCGGTGCAGCAGCAGGTTGGCCTCGTTGATGGTGCCGTGGATGTAGACCAGCGCCGCCACCACGGCCTCGCGGTGTGACAGAGCGTCGGGCGCGCCGCCCACGACGCCGCCGGAGCCGGCGAGCGGGAGGTCGGCGAGGTCGGGCAGGAGGAGCGCGTCGGGCGCGATGCGGTAGGCCGGGTCGTCGAGGTCGACGTTCTGGGTGAACTCTGACCCGACCTGGAAGAGCGCCGACGGGGACCACTCGCCGAACCAGTCGAGCACGCAGCGGTTGAAGAGGGCGGGCGAGGTGGCCGAGCGGTTGTGGAAGTCGGGCGAGGCCGGGTTCATGGTGAAGATGATGTGGAGGTTGCGGCGCACCTGGAGGGTGAACCACTTGTACATCTCGTCCTCGGTGTCGGCCAGGAGGCCGTGGCGCTGGACGGCCTCGCGGCAGGCGTGCATGAGCGAGGTCCACTCCTCACCCTCGAAGAGGCCCGGCACCTCGCCCGAGGCCAGGAGGGTGTTCATGCGCTCGAGGAAAGCCGAGTCGAGCACGTTGGACTCGTCGAAGATGAAGCAGATGCGCTCGTCGTTGCAGCCGGCGCGCTTCATGACGTGGCGCAGGTCGTCGTCAAAGTCCTCGGCCGTGTAGCGGTTGTTGACCTTGATGGTGAAGATCGACTGGCCGTTCATCCACGCCACGAAGCGCGACAGCACCGTCTTGCCGCCACCCGAGACGCCGATGAGGAGCGCGTGGCCCTGGGGCTGGCGGAGCACGCGGTCGATGCGGAGGATGTGGTCGAGCACCTCGTCGAACACGACCAGCGGCACGTCGAGCTCCTCCTCGTAGAAGACCTTGAGGCGGGCCTTGACGTGGTCGCGGAGGGCCTCGCGCTCGACGCGGGCGTACTCCTTGGAGAGCCAGTTGGAGAAGAGGATCGGGCGCTCGAGGCAGCGCGGGTCGAGGCTCGGGAAGTGCTTGAGCACGATGGCGTCGATGGTCTCGTCGGTCCAGCGGGCCTCGTCGCGGCTCACCAGACGGTCCTGGAAGAGGCGCAGGCCCTCGTGCACCCACAGGCGCATGAGGTCCTCCAGGGCGAGGCCCTCGACCTGCTTGAGGGCCTCGAGCAGGGCGCGCATCCAGCGCGAGAGCTCGCGCGGGGAGTAGATGTAGTGGGCCTGCATGTCGGGCACGAAGCGCTGCTGCGAGGCCAGGTAGAACTCGACCATGGCCTCGGTGAGCGCGCTCGCGTGGCCGCGCAGGGCCGGCTGCAGCTTGAGCAGCGCGCGGTAGAAGGTGCCGTAGATCTGGCGCAGCGACTCGGCCGACGGGAAGTCCACCAGGAGCAGCGGCACGTGCCGCAGGAATCGGTGCGTGAGCGGCACGCGGCCGGCGTCGGTGGGCGGGTTGCAGGCGCCCACGAACTGGATGCGGTGCAGCGTGATCCACTGGTGGTCGCTCGTGCGCCAGAAGCCGTTCTGCTCCACGAGCTGTCGCAGGAACGTGATCACACGCTGCGTGCCGTACTTGTCGGCCGCCGGCAGGTTGCACTCGTCGCAGAAGATCACCAGCCACTTGCCCATGACCGTGGGCTGCAGCACGGTGCCCTCCTGCGTGCGCTTGTACTCGCAGTGCTGGTCGAACGTCTTCAGCAGCAGCTCGGGCGTCGTCGCCGACGAGAAGTTGAGCGACACCAGCTCCAGGTCCGGCAGCGCCTTGAGCGACGACATGAGTGTCATCGTCTTGCCCGAACCGGGCGGCCCGCAGAGCACCACCGGCCGGTGCTCGGCCAGCCACGCCTTGAGCGCGTCCTCGTGCCGCACCGTGTCCACCGTCGGAATGACCACGTCGGGCGACGCCACCAGGTGCGACTCCACCTCGACCTGCGGCACTCGCACCGTCCACGGCTTCCACTCGCCGTCCTCCACCGACGGCCAGTAGTCCAGCAGCGACGTCGACTCGGTGAGCGGCGGCATGGGCAGCGTGGTCTGCCCGGCGATGAAGCCGCCCAGGGCCTCGCGCTCCACCAGCGGCATCGACCCGCCGAAGCCCCACATGATCGAGTAGCACAGCCGGCTGGCCACGTAGCGGTCGGCCACGTCCGCGGGCAGGGCAAAGTCCGCGTGGTTCTGGTTGTACTCGATGATGTTGACCACGCCCTTGTTGACCAGCGAGAACATGGCCTCGATCACTCGCAGCCGCGTGAGGTCCATGATGTGCGAGTCGCGCCCGGCGACCCACGCCAGGCACTTCTCCACGAGGCCCTCCTCGGCCAGCAGCGGCGCCAGCACGTCGGCGGCCTGGCGCTGCACCTGGAGACCCGGAGGCACCCACTCGTCCTGAATACACACATTCACATCGGCGGTTAGTCAAACGTTGTGGTTGTGCGTTGTCATGTGGTGTGGTGTGGTTTCTGTGCGTGCGCTATTGTGAATGTAGGGGGCGGGAGCGGACGTGGTCGCGCCGATCGCCGGCTCGTGCGACGGTCCCAAACCCGCGCCCCAAATTGTTGTGGCCTCGGCATTAAACCCGCCTTCCGCATGGCCACGCATGGCGCAGAGGCAGCCAACGAACCCAGGCGTGGGGGGTGTTTTGGTGGTGTGTGGCGTGGAATAATGACTGGAATATAAATAAATACCTGGGGGGCGTCGGTGACGGTGCGGCGGCGGAGGAGCTGGTCGCGCTCCTGCTCGTCGAAGGGCTCCTCGCGGAGGCGGGTGAGGTAGCGGACGAAGAGCATCTGGGTGGTGAGGGTCTCCTCGGAGAACCAGACCATGCCGCAGCGGGAGACGGTGGCCAGGGTGGCGTACTTGAGGTCCTGGACCTCGAACATGACGCGCACGTTGTTGGGGAGAGCGAGGCGCTCGCCGTTGGGCAGGGTGAGGAGCTTGTTGTCGTCGAGGAGCGAGTTGAGGTTCTCGACCCACTCGGGGTCGACGTCGCCGTCAAAGATGATCCAGTGGCGCTTGTGGGCCTCGCCGCGGAGGTTGTCGACGATCTTGCGGAGGAGCGCGGTGAAGAGGCCGTCGGTCCACTCGCGGGTGGTGGCGTCGAGGGTGCCGAAGAGGCTGTCCTTGGTGATGGCCTTGGGGTCGAGCACGTAGGCCTTGGTCTCGACGCCGTCCATGCGCTCGAGGGCCTTCTGGAGCACGGCCCACGACGCGGTCTTGCCCGAGCCCGAGGGTCCGACCATCATGCAGCCGTGGCGGAGGAGCAGCACCTGGTAGAGCTGCACGAGCTTGTCGATCCACTGCGGGGCCGGCACCAGGTGGCGCTCGCGGCAGATGGCGGCGATGTGGTCGCGCAGCACGGCGAGCTCGGTGGCGACGACGGCGACGCGCGGGAACACGTCGGAGAGGAGGCCCGTGAAGAGGGGCACATCGGAGGCGACGAGCTTGGGCGTGACGGTCTCCCAGATGGAGCGGAGGAGGATCTCCTGCTCGAAGGCCTGGATGCCGGCCTCGTCGAGGTCGCCCGGCGTCGGGGTCTGGCGCTTGATGTTGCCCGCCGACACGAGCACCGACTTGAGCGCGCGGAGGCCAAAGTCGTAGTGGGACTGGGCCGAGAGCTGCTCCTCGCAGAGCTTGAACAGGGGCACCACCTTGCTGGCCAGCCGCTCGGCTGTGCGGTAGCCCTGCGAGTAGAGCATGACCTGCGCGATGAGCTCGCGGTCCGGCTGGATCATGGCCACGCCGCGGAACAGCTGCTTGAGGTTGTCCGGCAGGTTGGACCGCCCGGCGTAGCCCGGGTTCATGGTGACGAACACGCCCATGGACTGGTTGACCTTGACGGCCTTGCCGATGATCTCCACCTCCTTGGCCTTCTCCTTGAGCGCCAGCTGGATGGCCTGGATCTGCTGCGACACGGCCGACAGGATGCGCTCCTCGAGCCGGTTGAACTCGTCGAAGCAGCCCCACGCGCCGCACTGGCACAGGCCCACGAAGATGCGGCCCATGGCCTGGAAGTCGAAGTTCTCGTCGCAGCAGAACACGATCACGAACCGGCCCAGCTGCTGGCCCAGCGCCTTGACCGTTTCCGTCTTGCCCGTGCCGGCCGGGCCGAACGGGCTGCCGCCCATGCGGCTCTCGAGCGCCTGCGTGAGCGTCAGGTAGCACCGGTCGGTGAGCGGCGTCTGCACGAGGCGCTCGGCCACGCCCAGGTACTCCCACCCGTAGGCGAACGACGCGTCGGCCATGCGGATGACCACCTTCTTGAGGAACGAATCCGCCGTCTCGTCCCAGTAGAAGCGCATCTGGTAGAGCCACGCGAAGTCGGCCGCCGAGGCCACGCCGTCGGCCACGAGCTGCCGCGTGACGTCGCGCTGGTGCACGCACTCGGTGATCAGGTACTCGAGCTTGCTGCGCTTCATCGCCGGGATGTCCTCCAGCACGGCGTCGGCCAGGTGCGCCAGCTTGGTCTCCACGTCGGCCACCACGGCCGTGAGGGCCTGCGAGCCACCACCGGAGGCCGCGGCCGTGAGGGCGTCCTCCACCTGGCGGGTCCAGCCGATCTGGGTGGCGATGAGCAGAAGCTGCGCGGGGCAGCGGTCGATCCAGCCCAGGTAGGCGGGCACGTCGAGCGGGGCGTCGGGACCCTGCGGCTGGAGGGCGTTCATCTCGGCGAGCACGTCGGCGGTGGCCGAGGCCAGGGTGTGCTTCATCTCGTTCTCGACCTGGGCGAGCCACTCGTAGATCTTGGGGTGGTCCTTGAGCGAGACGACGCGCTTGAACATGACGGTCTCGCCCTCGCGCGAGGCCATGCCCAGGATCTCGGTCTGCGACTCGTCGAGCACGAGGGCGGAGAGGCCGGCGAACATCTTGCGGAGATGCTTCTGGATCTTGACGATGTCGCGGCTGTTGCCGATGATCTCGAGCAGGTCCTCGTCGCCGACGAAGTAGAAGCGCGGGAAGGCGGAGCGCTGGCGCTCGAGGTACTCACCGAGCGCCTTCTGGATCTTGGCGAGGAGGTCGGCGAGGCGCTCCATCTGGCGGTGGATGCCCTCGATGTGGAGCACCTCGAGCACGCGCGGGGCGGCGCTCACCTTCTTGTGGAGGGCGACGAACTCGGTGTTGATGGCGCGGAAGCGGGCCGACTCCTGCGGGAGCAGGTGCTGGATGTCGCCCGAGCCGGAGAAGATGCCCTCGAGGTAGACCCAGCGGCGCTGGACGTCCATCCACACGTCGAACAGGTTCTGGAGGCGCGAGAGCTTGTCCTCCCACCCGGTGGACTCCTCCTCGAAGACCTTGAAGTAGGGCGACATGCGCATGGCGCCCAGCGAGTTGGAGTGCTCGGCGAGCTTGGCGAAGAGGTCGTCCCAGCCGCGGATGAGGCGGCACTTGTTCTGGTAGTTGACCAGGTCGAGCTCGGCCGTCTCCCAGTACTGGCGCACCTGCTTGAGGAACTCCTCGAGGGCGAGCTCGCCCTGCGCGCGCTGGATGACCTCCTTGTAGAGGTTGGCGTACTTGTTGACGTCGGTGGCCCACACGTCGCCCAGCGTGAGCTCGTTGAGCAGCCACTGCGCGTTGAGCTTGCGCCGCAGCTCCTTCCAGTGGCGCTCCTTGACGGCCTCCGAGTGCAGGTCGGCCACCACGACGTTGGCCTTGAGGTAGTCCTTGACCGTGGTCTGCAGGTGCTCAAAGGCCGAATACTGGCGCACGCGGTTGGGCAGCGTCTTGAGCGCCGCCAGGATGTCGTCGAGCGCCTGGCGCACCTTGCGCGGCATGACGGCCGACCAGGGGGTCTCCTTGAGCTGGTCGAGGTTGGCCCATACCTGCGCGAGCTTGGACCACACCTCCTTGAGGTCGCGCATCTCCTCCTCGATGGCGCCCAGCTGGTCCTCGCCCGAGGGCTCCAGGTCGAGCGCCTGCTTGGCCGCCGCGATGCGCGTGTGCTCCTCCTTGAGCCGCACCAGCCGCCCGTCGAAGATGCGGAGCGTGTCAAGCGCGGCCGAGTGGCGCGTGTCCCCGGACACCGGGCGCTGCGCGGCCCAGTCGTCGGCGAACTGGCGGATGCGCTCGTCGAGCAGCTTGGCCTCGGCGGCCACCTTCATCTGCAGCGACGGGATCTGCGCGTTGAGCGAGTCGGTCTTGCGCTGCAGGATCTCGTTGAACACATGCCACTCGCCGTCGACCATGTCGTACTCGAGCCAGTCGGCCGGGAAGCTGTAGCGCTGGCGCCGCAGCAGCTCCTGCCCGTTGGCATAGGTGCGCAGCTCCTCGCCCCAGGCGGGCAGGCTCTTGCGGATCTCCTGCACGCGCAGGATGAACACCACCGCGTCGGCCGTCGACTCGGCCTCGACCTGGTGACGCTCGAGCTCCGTGCGCGCGCCACTGATGGTGGCGTAGAAGGCGCGCATGGCCTCGCTCATGCGGCTGGCGAAGCGCTGCAGGATGTCCTTGTGCCACAGGTCGTACTTGTGCGACACCGACGACTGCACCTGGCCGTAGACCACCACCACCGGCCCGAACCGCTTCTCGCTCTCCGAGTTGTCGAACGTGCGCCGCGAGCGCTTGATCTCCTCGAGCAGCCGCTGCCACAGGCTCAGGTCCTCGCCCAGCCGGTTGAACACCGTCGACGCCTCCATGTCCCACAGGGCCTGGTACTGCAGCCAGATGTCCACGTACTCGGACACCTGCCGCAGCCGCTCCTCGATGGCCTCGTACACCTTGCGCAGGGCGCCCTCCGGCAGCCGCGCCAGCAGGTGCCGGTACGTCGGCGGCGGTGCGCGCTCGGCGTCCTTCTTGTGCGACAGCGACGCGTCGTACCGCGAGCTCTGCAGGCGCGGCAGGTCGCAGATGGTGCCCAGGTAGGCCGACAGCTGCTGCAGGAACGTCTGGCGCGCGTGGTGCAGGGGCGGCTGCAGGTGCATCATCTGGTTTCGGATGAGCACCTCGTGCACTGAGGTACGGATCAGCGGCCGGTGGCGCGCAGCTTCCTGGGCGTCCTTACGCGGGGACGACGAGTCGCCGCCCGCCACGACAAGCGCATCGGATCCGCTGCCCTGACCGTCGGCGCCGGGCGCGGAGCCGTCGGTGGAGAAAGTCGAGAGCCAGGCGTCGAGGGCGTGCAGCAGCCGCTCGGTGAGGATGGCCTCGAGCTGCTTGTCCAGCCGACGCACCCAGGCGTCCAGGTTGGAGTACCCGGCCAGGTTGAGCTCGTCCACAGCCTCCTGCAGCTTAGACGCGATCCTGTGCAGCGCAGGGCCGTGGATGGGGCAGCTGCCCAGCTGCTCCATACACTGGACGATCTTCTCGTGCTTGGTCAGCAGCTCGTCGACCTTGTCGCTGTTATTTGGGGGAGCGGACGTGTAAGCATTAATCAAGCGGGGTATACAATGCTAACAATAATGAAAATACGGACCGGAAGGTGGAAACGGCGTCGGCAAGGCGGCGCACGTAGGGCTCCAGCTTGGAGCCGGCCTCCCACTTAGAGTGGAAGCCCTCGTTGAGAAG
>CDFB01052965.1:0-12715 GCA_000826425.1 Acanthamoeba lugdunensis | reverse complement strand
TCTCTCTCTCAGTAGGTCTCGTCGGTCTTGCCGTCGGGATAGTCCTCCAGCGACAGCGTGACCGTGCCAGAGCAGTCCAAGTCCTGCGCAACAGAGCAACGAACGTTGGTCGGTGAGCTGAAGAAAATGAAACGAAAAGAGAAGAGAAGAGAAGAGGGCGTACCTGATCTCGGTAGATGCCGACGAGGGCGTCGGCGCGCGAGTAGAAGGTGTCCTTGAGCGAGATGACGATGCACTGCAGATCGTCGTCCTCCACTCGCGACCGGATGTAGCGCACCACCTTGGCGATGTTGTGGTTGTCCAGCGCCGCGTCGACCTCGTCGAGCACGAAGAACGGCGACGGCTGGTAGCTGTGAATGGCAAAGAGAAGGGCGAGCGCGGCCACGGTTCGCTCGCCGCCGGAGAGCTGCTCGATGTCGCGGAATCGCTTGAGGGGCGGCATGGCGTTGTACTTGATGCCGTGCAGGTAGGGCTCGTCCGGGTTCTCCAGGTTGAGGAAGGCCGTGCCGCCCACGTGCGACGTGCTGCGGGTCAGCGCCTTGTAGATCGTGTCGATGTTCTCGGCGATGTGGTTGTACGCCTTCATGAACCTGTTGTTTTTTGCGACGTGGCGAGGTGTCAACGATTGTGGCGTGTGGTGTGTGTGTGTGTTGAGAAGTCCAGGTACGTACGTGTCGTATCTCTCCTGCTTCTTGGCGGCGAATCGTTCGGCGGCCTCCTTGGCGCGCGTTCGGGCATCCTCGAACTCGTCCTCGGTGGTGCGCAGTCGCGTTTCGACTTCGTTGAAGTGGTCCGTCGCGCGCAGGTTGGGCGCCATCTTCTGCATCGCCAGATTGATGCCCTGCAGCTTCTGCTCGAGCTCCTGCTTCACGCGCGCCTCCTCGTCCTTGGAGATCTGTTCAACAACGACACATCACACATGGGCACAGTCAGCGTGGGCCTTCAAGGCGGCCGCGATTCTTCAGTCTGCAGAGCGAATGAATGCGCGCGTACGGTCTGGAGCTTCTTGCTGAGCTTGGAGAAGTCCAAGTTAATGTCGTCTTCCTTCTCGGTCATCTCGCGAACGTCCTGAGTCGCCAACTCCATCTCCTCGCTGGGGAACTCCACGCCGAGCGACGGAATCTCTGCATTGCCGGCCGCACATGCCAAGACGTGAGTCTTTTGCAAACACATACAAACGGAAAGAACAACCGATCAATGGAAAGAAGTCTGAAGACGCATACCTTCGGCGCCTTCTTCGGTCAGCTGGGGAAGGGCGATGTTGTCGACCTTACAGCGCTGGTACAGGTTGTGCCTTCGCATACGCAACTGATCCATTTCCGTTTCCTGTGTGTGCGAAGAAGAGAGAGCGAAGTCGCGGGTGAGTCAAGACCGACGCTAAAAAAAGAGGGGAAGAGAAGGGAAGACGGCGTCGTACGAGGGCGGTGAGGTGCTTGTGCTGCTTTCCGGCCTGCTCGATGAGGCCGTTGAGTTTCTTCTTGATGTCCTGCAGCTCGCCTTCAAGACTCTCCACCTCCTTCTTGGCCTCGTCTCGCTGTTGCTTGAGCTCGTCGGTCTCCTTCTTCTCCTTGTTCTCCTCCTTCTGCAGCACCTTGATGCTCTTCTCCAGTTCCTTGAGCGCCGCCTTGTCGTCCTTGATCCGCTGCTTGAGGTTGTTGAGGCTGGTCTCCACGTCCCTGTTCTGTTCGTACTTGAGCCTGTTGTTGATCGGTTCTGTCGGTAAGCGATCGTTCCCATGCGCGCGTGGTGTGTATGTGTGTGTGCGGTGTATGCGACGTGTGCTGGTAGGGAAGGGTGAGCGTACTGATTCTCGAGAAGAGAGACCTGATTGCCCAACATGAGGCGCTTCTCGGCCTTCTCCTTCTCCCAGGCCTCGCGCTTTTCTTCGTAGTCGCGGATGTTGGTCACGCCCACCTGCTCGCTGAACGCCCGGAATTGCTCGTCCTCGATTTCGTGGATGCGTGCGGTCTGCGCAGCGATGGTCGCCTCGCGGGCCTCGATCGCCTTGGTGAGCCGTGCCAGCTGCTCCTCCAGGGTCTCGATCTCGGCTTCGACGGACTCGCGCTCCTCGCGGGTGCGGGTGAGCTTGTCCTTGGTGAGGCCCAAGTCGATCTTGAAGTTGTCCAGCCGGCCCTGGAGACCCTGGGTCTGGGACGTGAGCTGCTGCTCCCTCGTCACGCCACGGAGCGTGCGGCCCACTTCCTGCAGCTCGGTGATGTACTTGTCCCTCTTCTTCTTGAGGCCTTCGACCTTCTTTTCGTCCCACTTCTTGGCCTTGGCACCGATGCCCGGGCCACCGGTCATCAGACCAGACTTCCTGATGAGCGTGCCGTTCTTGGAGACGGCTAAGTATAAACACAACCCATGCCGGCATTGTTGGTTAGCCTGGTGCGTGCCTTGAAAGAAAAGAAGAAGGGTGGCGTACTCCTGAGCGGCTGGGCACGGTCGAAGGCGAGGGTCTTGGCCTCGTCGAGGGTGTCGCAATAGACCGTGTTGCCAACGGCGTAGAGCACGGCCTTTTGGATGCGACTGTCGAACTTGAGGAGGTCGATGATCAACTTGGCCGATTTGCTGGTCGCCAGCTGGTTGCGCAGACGCTCGTGGATGGGCTTCACCTTGAGCGAGCTCAGCGGCAGGAACGTTGCCGTACCCACGCGCTGCTCCTTTAGATACTGTGTTGGGTGATGTATGAGTAACGTGTCCCAGCAGCCGCGTACATTCCCAAAGAAGAGAGGCGCGTACGTTGATGCACTCCTCGGCAGTCTTGGCGTCGTCAACCACGATGGCCTCCATATTCCTTCCCAGCACCACCGACACAGCGACGTGGTACTGACGCGCCTGAGGCTCCACAAGATCGACCTTGCAAAAGAAAAGAAAAAACGTCAATCGTGGTGATACTCCCAGTTAAAGATAGAACGTTTGGAGTGTATGAGGGGAAGTACCATGCGACCGATCACGCCGGGGAAGATGCGCTTCATGCTCTCCAGGGCTTCCCGGAAGCGTATCTCTCTCTGATCGGAGCGGATGTCGACCTTGGCCTCGTTGAGCTGTTCGTGAATATCCTCCAGCTGGGCCATGAGCTTCTCCTGCTGCTCGCTGGCGGCCTTGTTGGCGGCGGAGACGGAGGCGAGCTCCTCCTCGAGCTCCCGCTTCTTCGCCTCGGTCTGGTCGATGAACTCCTGCACCTTGGAGTATCGGCGCTCGTACTGCTCCTCGGTCTCCGCGAGGTGCTTCTTACGCGCCTGCAGGTCCCTGAGCTTGGCCTCGCTGGTGTCCCGCATCTCTGAGTCCAGCCGCTGCTGACGGATCAAGCCCTCCAGCTCTTGCTTGATCGGGGCTGTCTCCCGACCGGCCTCCTGCTTCCTGTTGTTGTACTCCTCCTGCTGCTCCTCGGAGAGCACGAGCTTCTCCTGCGCCTCCCGCTCCTGCACCTGAGCCTCAAAGTCCTTCGCCTTCTTGCGCACCTCGGCCAGCTCGGTCTCGAGGGCGTTGATCTCGTTGCGCTGCTCGTCGAAATCGGCCTGCTGCTTCTTGGCGGACTTGACGGAAGATTCCAAGCGCTGCGTGATGTGCGCGATCTCCTCCTGGTTCTTGATCAGGTCGGGCGACTGTCACAGCGAGGATAAAGTACACTGGTCAGTAAGCCACTGCTCGCAAGCAGAGGGTGATGGCAGACTGTCGACTTGCGTTCGAACCTTCTTTCGAAGCTCGCGCTCCTTCTGGCGCAGCTGCTTCTCGAGATCGAGGGTCTTCTGGTGGGACTTGGCCTGGCGCGCCTTCATCTTCTTGAAGCGCTTTTCGACGTCGTCGCGCGACTTGTCGAGGTCCTCGAGCTGCTTGTTCCCATTCTCGACGAGCTTCCTGTCCTTGCTCAGGTTCTTTTCGATGTGGAAGAATTGGAAGAGCATGTACTCCAGCAAAACGTCCCTCTGTCATTCAAGAAGAGCACTCGTGCTTAGAACCGAGTGCTCTCGCAGCAGAAATAAGAGAGAGGGGATGGTAGCAAGGAGGGGACGCGAACCTGGGTCTTGACGAGCTCATTGAATCGCTCGGCTTCCTCCTTCTGCTCCTTGTACTGCTTCTTCTCGGCGGAGATACCCTTCCTCTTTTGAAAGTTGAAGATGGTGTTCTCCTCGGCCTTGTTCTTTTCGTCGGCGAGACGGTCGTACTCCTCGCTGAGCTGGTCCGAGCCCGAGATGGACTCTATCAGGGCGGTCAGCTCCTTTGGCGACTTCGACGCGATGCTTTCAACGTCTCCCTAGCGGCAGCGATGAGGCCAGAAGGTCAATAAAAGAATATTATTGTTATAAATTAAAAAATAATAATAATAAGGAATGAATAAACAAAGGCAGTCAAACGGGCAGGTACCTGGAAGACGAGGAAGTTGCGCGCCTTGACGAGGATGCCGAATTTCTGAAGGCGGGCATCGTAGGCGTCCCAGGAGACCACCTTGCCGTTGATTGAATATTCACTGCTTCCGGCTGGTGTGATTTCGCGCCGGAAGAGCAGCTCTCGTTCCTCGCCCTCTGGCCCGTGAAGGAAGACCAGCTGCACCCACGCTCTCTCCTCGTCGGTGCCCTCCATCTGGTCTCCCTCCACGCGATACACGAGATCCCTCAATCGCGTGCCGCGCAGCTGCTTCGTCTTCACACCGAGGACGAAGCTCACTGCGTCCATGAGATTCGATTTGCCTAAGGTGAACCGTGCACCAGTGTAAGTAGCGAGTCTAGCCTCAATAAAGAAGGGAGAGCGATCAGGTACCGGCGCCATTGGGACCAATTACGGCGCTAAACTTGTGGAATGGGCCGATGGTCTGTTCGCCTTTGTATGATTTGAAGTTGAACACCTTTCATTCAAGAAATTAATTGTTAATCAGCTGTCAAAATCAATTGGCCCTTGTTCCATATAATATTTGCCGCTGCACTCACCTCAATTCGCTCGATTCGGCCTGATTGCGGCATCCTCGGCCTGCTTCCTGCTTCCTGCTACGATGCGATGTTTTTAGACTTTTGGTTTCCCGCCACTCTTGCACTCCCTTCGCGCCAAAAACCAACTCAATTTGGGAAATTCACCAATTCTTGGAAAGCGAAATAATTTTTCATTTCTTTTTTCGACCTCAGCGGAAGGGTTCGGGTGTGGGTTAGAGGAAGGCGTCGCAGATGGGGGCAGCGACGCCCTGGAAGAGGTAGGAGGAGAGGCTCTCGCCGAATATGTCGAAGAGCTCCCGGTAGTGGGTGGTGAGGTCGGGCATGAGCTTCTCCAGCGCGGCTCTGTGCTCGGGCGGCGGCACAATGGCGGCGGGGATGGCCGGTGGGATACCCTCCGCTGCGCTGCCGTTGCTCTGCTTCTCCTCCTTCATCTTCTCCTTTCCCTTCTTGCTTTCTTTCTCGCTTCCACCGTCCTCCATCTCCATGCCGTCCTCCTTCCCGTTGCTCTCCGCGCCGTCCTCCTTTTCCTTCTTGACGGTAGGAGACCTGGCCGCCGCATAAGCGGCCGACGTACTCTGCTCCAGATAGCGCCCTGCCGCTTTCTGAGATGGTACGTTGTGAGAGAGACAAGGCGCGAAATGAGAATCCCGACGTTGTGTGCGTGTGTGTGCGTGTGTGTGTTGCGCACCAACAAAGCGCCGTAGCACTTCTTGGCCTCGAGTCGGCGGATGGTGTTGGTGCCGTTGAGTTCGGGTTCGAGTAGCGTGAGGTAGGACTTGAGGTTGGGCAGGATGAGCAGCTGCGTGACGTAGTGCCCGAGCGAGCTCAACCCCACGATCGCACCGTAGTGAGTGGTGAGCGGCCTCGACAGGTCCAAGAACGCGTTGATCAACGTCTTCGTGATGCGAGGCTGCAGATTCGTGTACGCCTTCCCAAACCTGAGGACAAGCGGACGACGTGTCAGCACTCACACGACACACGGGACAGAGCAAAGGTAATGAGACAGGGCGAAGATTACCGGAGGCAAATGAGAGCCACGAGAGAGGCGGCATAGTCCCGCAGTTCCCAGTGGTCTTCGTTTGGGTTCTCACACAGACGGCGCCCGACGAGGCACGTCAAGATGGGCGGCATGAGCTGATGCAACTGTTTTTTGCAACGCGACCGTGACGTCGACGCGTCGACGAGCGAGAGTGAGCTCATCTTGCATTCTCTCACAGCGATCATGAGAAAGGAGAGGAAACGTACGTAGGGCTCGATGTGCAGGTTGTTGCTCTGCAGGAGTGCCCGGACCATGCGCATGAGGTTCTTCAGGTAAGCCAGGTTGTGCAGGTTGTGCGTCACCTGCAAAGAGCGAGGGGTAGATGAAAGCAATTATTAAGGTCCAGGCAACTCTGTGGTATTGGGTTGCGGGACAAGCCCTCGAGGGCACATACCTCGTCCGAGATGAACTGTGTGAAGTAGGGAAGTAGCTGTTGGATGCCGGGGTCTGTCGCAAGACTGTTCAGAGCTGCCGTGGCCACCTTCTCGCTGGTGCCTGTTGAGCGTGAGCCCAAGCTTCTTCGGTTGCGAACCAGAAACGAGGGAGGAGAGGAGCACGCACCCTTGACAGCCTTGGTGATCTTTTCATAGTAGAGCTGGAGCTCCTTTGACAGCGTGTGCTTAACGATGGGCCGCACCTGCAGGTCGCTCTCTGCCGCGGCGGCCCGCTTTCGCTTGAGCGCTGAAGGAAGAAGAAGGTGAGTCCGCTGTCTTACCAATGGGGACCTAAGCAGTTGCTTCGAGTCCGTACCGGCATCGCCTGTTTCGATCTGGAGAGTGGGGTTCTGGGGGATGGCCGGCTGAACGCCTTCAACGGCGAGCCAGTGTGCCGAGAGGGAACTCTCGCGCGGGGCCTCGGGGAGGGGCGACGCGATGATCTCGGTGAAGTCGATCTCCCGGTCGTCGATGAAGAACAGGTCCTTCGTACCCACTGTAAGCACACGAGAAGCGGAGACGACAAAGGAGCAGCATGAAGAGTGAGCCCATAGTTGTTGTAGAGCTGACGAAGGTGCAGCGAGAGAAAGCAGTGGTAGAGGTTGCGCACCAGCTTTCACGAACTTGAGCGGTTCATTGCCCGAGAAGCCGTAGAGAGTCTAACACATGAAGCAGACCAGCGTGTGTGAGGAATGGCGTTGAGCGATGGAGGCAGGGGGAGAGAGAGAGAGAGAGCTGCAGATTGAAAAAGGGGAAAGGTGCAAGAGGGACAAACCTCGACGTTGCGCAGGCGAAGGGCGTTGTTTACGTCCTCTGTGGTCATCTTCTCCCTCTTCGAATGTCGCATGAATTTGATCGCCTCCTGCAGTACACTGGCTTAGGAGGCCTCAAAGAACGCTGCACAAATCAAATTTGGTGTCGATGGGGGGGGGGTGCCTGAATGATTTCACGCAATCGGTATTCTACATCGGACGCCAAGCCAACGGCAACCTCATTGCTCAGGTTTTCTATGCCGACGCTTTCGGCAATAACCTTGATCGAATCGCGAGGCAGCAGGCTCATCTTGCCCACTTGCGATGTGCGAAAAGTGGCCAACAATCAAAAAGAAAAACAATTTCAATCAGCGACAAAAAAAGTTAAAAAAACTCAATTAATTTGAGTTTACAACGTCGCGCTCGGGAGAGTGGCCTGTGGCTCAGGCGCCGTAGTACTCGAGTTCGAGTCTCCGCTGTCGGGCCGCCAATGACGATGGAGACCGAGAAGCACGCTGAGGAAGACCTTCTTCCTCTCCCTCTCTTCCAACACCGGGATGCCCGTCCCTGCGAAAACAAGAACAAAAGAGAAGAGAAACGGCTGGGAGAGAAAATGGCAGGACAAAAAAAGAAACCAAAGAAAAGAAGGCAGGTCCTCAAGAAGCTTTCACTACTGCCTGCCTCATGGAGCGTGACATGTACCCCACCCAAGGTATTAATGAACCTCAATCTTCTTGAAGGACAAAGAACTCAAGTTTTTTTCGTGTTGCTCAGGAACAGGCGACAGAGATGTTGAGGTCGGCGATGTGTTGGTGGACTTGACCCCCCACGAGCAGGGCAAGGACGCCCCAGTCCGCGGGACCATCGTCGTCATTCCCGCCTTCAAGTGTACCAAGTGCCTGGAGCCAACAAACCGCCACCTGTACTGTATGACCAGCCACTGCGCATTCTTCGGCAAGCGGACCCCTGTTCAAGCAATGCCGTATAAGTGGCTGCAAGTACTCCGCTTTTGCGACCCTTCTTTCGCGGTGACTGCTGAGCGGATTGCCCGTCTATGTACTGCCCCCCTTTTCTTCTTTGGCTGCCTCTGTCTTACCTCGCTTGCTTCTATTGGCTCCAAGTGGGTGTGCCCCAGCTCTGCCACAGGGTGGCTCAGTTCTGCAGCGCCCCACCTCACCAGAATCCTGCCCTGGTCCTCCTCGGCGAGAAGAAAGTGCCGTCTATGCCTGGACCTTCAACTGGGTAGGCGTCCGCGTGGACTTCACCAAAGCCGAATGGCTGCCCATTCCACTGGGGGCATTCTCCGTCGTCCTGGTGGGTGCCAACGGTTGCGGCAAGACCCGCTTGGCGAGCTCAGGCTTGCGGCAGCCGGAGAACTTATTCCATCCGACGTTTGCGCCAACTTCGTGCCGCTTCCCTCCGGTCGACTTTGTGGCTGCCGTGCGGCCCTATCGTCTGGGCGACGAACGTTCGATCACAGATGAAGCCACAGCCAGGGCACATGACCACCTGCTACGTTTGGTCCACGTGCACGAGGTTGAGAAACCAGAGACCCAGCTCGATCGGTTCTTCCGTCTCGTCCATCAAGTTCTACATATCAAGATGCGAATCTACTTCCCACTACGCGGGCCAATCCCCAAGTTCCGCTACACGATCTTCTCCACTTCGATTGAAGCACTGTCCGCAGCCACTCTGAGCCACGGTCAGCATAACGTCATCTATCTGATCCTGCGCATCTTGGCTGCTGCCGAGGGGGCCACCGTGGTCATCGACGAACCAGAGCTACACCTCAATCCGGCGCTTGTGCAAGCGTACGTCCTTAACATGATTGGAAGCAACTACTTTCAGTCTCTCACCGAAATGCTCGTGACACAGGCTGGTGGACTTGGTGGAACGGGAAAGGCCGGATTGCTTCTTCGTTTTCGTCACACACGACTACCACTTTGCAGAGCAGGTAGGGTGGAGAGGCTGCCCAGCAGTCTGGGTGGAGAACCTGAGCAGCTTCTTCGACGAAGATGAGAGGACGATAAACTGGAGGTGGTCGGAGATTGCCATCGATGGGACGGAAGCCCAACTGGTTCAGGTCCTAGGATCGTACCAGCGGAAAGTGATCTTCGTGGAGGGCAAGGACGACACCGAACCTTATCGACTTGCATTTGGTGCGTCCGGCTTCCCAACGGGAACTGTTTCTGCTGACGACCCAGGACTCCCTCCGAGTGGCCGGCATCGAGACGCTTCAGGTCACCACGGTCGAAGCCTTGTACCTCACGCCCGAGGTACTGGCCGAAGGCGTAAGGCACCTGCATAAGCCCCGCAACGTCGAGAACGAGATCAAGGCTGTGCTCAAGAGGGTTGCAAGGAGGCTGGCAGAGCTCTACCACCGGCAAAGGGACGAACAGCGGGTGCGCCTAATCTTCACCCACACCCAGTACCTCCTCCGTCAGCAAAAGCCGCGTGCTACGGACCTCAGGGTCGTGGACGACATCCACGAGTACTTCCTCCAAGACCACGCGCTGCTCAAGACCCTGTGCTCCAGGGCTACTGAAGCGGTCGACACGATCTTGGAAGGCCTTGACGCACTCATTACTGGCCCGCCAGAGAACCTCCCATCGGAAGAAGTCATCGCCGCGCTGCTCAGAGTCTTCAAGCATCGCCCGGACAGTCATGCGCTGTTGAGAGCAGTGTTGGACGACAAGGACGATCCCGTGTTCCCCGTGGAGCTGCGGGTCAACAGCGCTGTGTGGAAGAGCACGATCGACCAGCTGATGAGACAGGAACGGCAGGGCTCGAGCGTAGTGCGGGCAACATTCCGTCGGTACGCTGGCTACGCCATCTGGAGCGACCACGAGGAAGTCAAGAGTGCGCAGGCCCCAATTATTACTGCACTTCTTCTCTTCTTCTCACGACAGCTCCCAGATGCTCCTGCGCTGGCGCCACTCGTGGCCCCACCGACCACCGCCGCAAATGCTAGCGTTGAACTTACGCCCGGAGAAATATTCATCATGCTTGCCAAAAAAAAGCTGCCGGTACCGACCCCTTCCCGCAAATGCACCATGCTTGTTGCTCATCGCATAGAATCGCGAACAGACGGCACCAGGGTGGGAAGAGGGAAGAATTGTCCCTCTCAGGGTCGTCGTGTTCGATCGAGAGGCGTACAAGCGGCATGTTCAAACTTGCATAGAGCGCGAAAAAGCCCAAGGCAAGCCATCCACAGCTCTTATTTGTGTTTGCATGAACCTTTGGACTGTCGACTAACACACCCGCGCTTTCCGCACAGTCTACGCTGAAACCAAGTTGGCCAACGAAGGGGAGGAGGAACCGCAACCGCCCCAGGTGCCGAAGGTACCTCCGCATGTGCTCCACGACTAGTCTCTCCATGAACTCATTGTGCTGATGCAGAAATGGAAGGCGAAGCTATTCGAGGAACTGCGCCTGCATGACGTCACTCAGCTGGTGCCCAAGAAGAAGCGTAAGATTTTGACCGACATCACCAAGCTCGCGGACAGGCATGAGCTGCTACGCCAACTGGAAGAGATCCTTCTGAACGATCAGAAGACGGAGGTCAAATGGCCCGAGGAGCAAAGGCTTCTTGCGACGGAGGGGAACATCGCCCTTGTGGAACAAGAGCTGCACTGCCGCCTGGAGATTAGTACAAGCCCGATACCACGGGCTGCTACCTTCGACAGCTCCCCGACTCTGGAGGACGCACCGGAACGCTCCGCAGAGTACGCCTCCCTCCGCCGTGCCGCATCTCGACACTGACACATGTATCGTCGTTCCCACGCAGCACCACGGAGAGCGAGGATCCTGGAGCTAAGTAAGGCCCATCGCGCTCGCTGGTGCCGCCGCTTGCCGGCCCTCAGTTGGATGAATTAGCTGCCTCTCCTCGCTTCGTGTTTCAACCCTCTTGGCAATCTTTCATGGTGGCGGTTGCCTCTTTGCCTTACACCTTGCCCAATTCCTCTTGCGCCACGCGCGAGCGTTCATTCGTGCAGCTTTGATTTGGCGGGAGAGTTGGCACAAGCACGCGAGAGACCCTCCCTCGCAGAGTGTGGCGGCTGTGGCTCAGGCGCCGTAGTACTCGAGCTCGTGTCTCCGCTGTCGGAGGCCAATGACGATGGCGGCGCCGAGAAGCACGCCGAGGAAGACCATCAGCGTGAGCGAGAAGGCCACCATGCCGCTCTCACCGCCGGGGATGGGCGGCTCCCACGCGTCCGGCTCGTCGATGAGTAGCTCCGCGGTGTAGGCGGTGTTCGCCGCACCCACGGCCGACGTCGTCAGAGCCATCTGCACGCTTACAACCCTCCCGACCTTGTGCACCACCACGCGCCTTAGACCACACAACACACCACAGCATGGAGGCAATAGGACGGATGAGTACCTCAACGACAAAGCTCGCGGGGGAGGCGCTGGCCAGGCGTTCGGCAAAGAAGAGGCCAATGTCGTTGCGCAGGCCCAGCTCCACAAAGCCCTCGTGGTAGATGAACATCGAGTCCTTGCTCGTGGCCGGCGCAATCAACGGAGCCTTCGCCATGCACTGGCACGGGACGCAAAACAAACAGAAGCGATCAGGCTCGAGAGAACCGGCCACGATGCGAGCCGATTCGGGGTCGGGGAGACACATACGTCGGAGTTGGTGTCAACCACGCGCTGGTAGTTGGGGAACAGGCGCACGACGGCTCGCTCGTTGTGGGTACCATCGAGCTCCTCGAGGTCGGTGATGTGGTTGAACTTGGACCCCTCCTCGTGGTTCCACATGAAGTCGTAGAACGCGGCCAGGTACCACTGGGTGATCTCCGTCCGCACCTCGTACTCGGTCGGCTTGAGCATCATCAGGCGGATGTGCGGGCAGCCCACGTAGTCGGGCTCCAGGAGCAGCGCGAGAGCGGCTTCCTGCTGCTCCGCGGGCACCGGTCCGCTCGGGTCAAAGCTCGAATCGTTGAGCGCCGCCCGCAGCTTGGCCAAGGTGGCCTACAGCGTGCAACCATCAAACAAGCGTGTGAGGGCCACGCGCGAAGAATGAAGAGCAAAGAACGAAGCACGAAGAAACGGCCGCGTACCAGGTCGGAGTGCAGGTACCAGCGCCGGACGCGGTTGACGTTGCCCAGGTACTCGTTGAGCAGGTCGCGCACGGAGTCGCGGGTGAGCGCCGCAGAGGGGTCGACCTGCTGCAGTTCGCGCTCGTAGACGGCCAGCGCCACGATGAACTCGCCCGAGTCACCTCCCGGCGTGCTCAGCTGCGGCTCGGTCGAGCGCCCGTCGATGCTGTAGACACCCCCGCCGTTGTAGGTTGCGCCGTGGGTCATTCATTACTCCGTCGCCGTCGCTTTCGTTCTTCCGTTTTCTCTTTCCTCGCTTTCGTTCTTTTTGGCTTCGCGGGGGGGGGAATGTGCGACGGACGTACCACGACCAGTGGACGCTGCGCGGATCGACAAAGGCCGAGGCTGAGCGGAGATGAATCTCCACTTCGGCCGCGGGAAGGCCGCCTTCTCCCTTGTGCGTCTGCTCGACGGCCACCCGGGGAAGATGGCACGAGAACTGCTTGGCTCCTAAAACAAAAAT
>CDFB01052751.1:0-10847 GCA_000826425.1 Acanthamoeba lugdunensis | reverse complement strand
CGCACACGCACCACCGCACACGCACCACCGCACACGCACCACCGCACACGCACACGCACACGAGCCTAACGTGTGCGGCCCGATCTGCAGTTGTTTCGCATTCTTGATCCTGTGCTGACCATGGCGGCGGCACTGACGGTCCAGTCGCCCTTCGTCACCCGCGGCAACTTCGATTCTACCGTACGCGTTGCTCGTGTTCGCTTCTTTTTCTTTTTCTTTTTCCTTTTCATTTTCTTCTTCTTCTCTTCCTGACCTCTGTTCTGCACAGGCGCGCCACGAGTTCGATTCACCGCACGGTGATGCCTTCACGCTGCTGAACCTCTTCGACCAATGGATCAAAGTCAAAACGTCCAAACCTCGCGTACGCGCGCTCTTCATTCGAGTGTGTCGCGTGCGCGTGTGCGGTGTGTGTGTGTGTGTGTGTCGTGTGACTGACGCGTCCCCGCGCTGGGGTGGGGGGGGGGCGACACTACTAGTCATCTCGCAGCTGGTGCCGGGCGCATTCGGTGGAGGAGCAGCGCATGTACGAGATCGCCAAGCTCAAGGGCCAGTTCAAGGACATCCTCCGCGACAACGGCCTCCTCGCCTCCCGTGCCGACGAAGACGACGACGAGTCCGGCAGCGACCCGCGCGGATTCGGCCAGGTACCACACCGCACACGCCGCACACGCACACACCGCACACCGCACGCAATGGTCTTACGCTGGATGACGCGTGCTTTGTGTGTCAGTCGTCGCAGCGCGATCGGCGACGGGACATCGCCCGCAAGCGGCGGCAGCTTCGTCTGCTGCAGCGCGAACGCGAGAGCTCCCGCAAGAAGCGGGTCCTCCGATTTGACGACGAACTCGCCGGCCAGCCGCCGCCGCCGGCTGACGCTGACTCCACCGCCCAGCAGCAGCAGCCGCCGGCCCAGGGCGAGTCGAAGAATGCGCCCAAGAAGGCCGACGGCGCCGCGGCGGAAGAGGAACGCGACGACGAGACGGAGGTGGACATCCGCGAGCTGGACTTCATGCTCACGCACGACCTGGACCAGCTGAGCCGGGACTCGGCGCGCGAGCTGTCGCTCCACGACGTCAACCTCCTCAAGGTCATCCTCGCCTCTGGTAAGCGCGCAATCTCCACCCCCAGTGCTTGCGTGCTTGAAATAGTTGACTCTTTTCTTCTCTCTTTTCTCTCTTTTCTTTTTTCCTTTTGTCCCCCAGGGCTCTACCCCAACATCGCCGTCGCCGACGAACTCAACTCCGTGCGGCGCGACAGCGACCAACTGTTCCACACCAGGTAACGCACGACACGACACACGACACGACCAACGACACGACCAACGACACGACCAACGACACGACCAACAACACGACCAACGACACGACCAACGACACGACCAACGACACGCGGCTGACGTGGCAAAAAAACCCAAAGGTGGAAGGAGTTCGTGATTCTGCACCCGACGAGCGTGTTCGGGAGCGAGGCCAAGCAGATCACGCTCACCGACCTGCTGGCCTACGTGTCGCTCCTGGAGACCAACAAGCCCTACGCCGTCAACGTCACCCGCTGCCCGGCCCTGCACACGCTCCTCCTCTTTGCCAACACCAGTACTCCCCTCGCTCCCGCCCCCCACCACCAATCGATGCGTGTGCGTGTGCGGCGTGTGCGGCGTGTGCGTGTGCGGCGTGTGCGTGTGCGATGTGTGCGGTTGTCTAAAAGACTCTCGCTTCAATTCAGTCGACACGACGGCCGATTGCTCGCGGCTGGCGGTCGACAATTGGCTGGAGATCGAACTCAGCAGCGGCAAGTACGCGCGCTGCCCCCCCCAAACGAGGCGCACCCACAGATGCTGACCCGTCTGTGTGTGCTTCCGCGCGTGTCGTGTGTCGTGTGTCGTGTGTGTCGTGTCGTGTGTCGTGTCGTGCGGCAGAACGGGCGAGCGTCTGCTGTTGGTGATCCATCAGCTGCGGCTGCTGCTGCAGAATTTTCTCCACCGGAAGCTGGCCAGCAAGCGCCAGCGCCGACGAGGGCGTGGCGGCGGCGGCGGCGGCAGCGGCGACGGCGGCGGTGGGAGGGGTGAGGTGCGGGAGGGGGAGGAGGAGGGGATTGTGCCCGACGAGCTGCGAGACACGCTGCTGGCCGCCGCCGTCGACGACGACGAGCCGCAGGCGGCCGCGCTTCCACCGCCGCCCAACGCGCCGCCCACCATCGTCCGCATCCACCGCGAGAGCCGCGACCACACCGTCGCCTGCGACGAAGACCAGCTCTCCGGTGCGTTGCTGGAATGCTGACGTGTGTGTTGCTGACGTGTGCTGACGTGTGCGTGTGCGGTGGACACGCAGGCAAATTGGCGGAATTCCTGGACACGGCGATCTCGTTCAAGATGGGCCGCATCAAGCCGAGCGAGTTCCACGCCATGTTCTTCACCGTCGCCAGCAAGGCCACCGACGACCAGCCCCAGGCCGCCAGCCAGGCCAAGGACGCCATGGAAGAGCTCGAAGGTAAACTTCACCACCCACCTGTGTGCCGTGTGTGTCGTGTGTGCGGTGAGTGTCGTGTGCCGTGGTGTCGTGTGTGTCGTGTCATCTGACGACGACGACGACGACGGCCCATCTTGTAGCGATCAGGGCGAGGGAGCACGCCGACTTTGAGTCGACGAAGGGCGGGTGGCGCGTCAACGCCTACCTCCGCTACGGGAGCCTGCGCCAGCACAAGACCATCGCCGCCGGCTTCACCGGCTCGCACCTCCGCAAGCACTGGAAGTACGGCCAGCAGCCCTGTCTCCGCCTGGTCGTGGTCGTGGCGGTCGTGGTGGTGGTCGTGGTGGCTGGTGGTTGCTGACGTGTCGTCGACAGGTGCGAGACGTGCGGCGGCAGCTTCATCTTTGCGCTGGAGGACATTGCGGCCCACCAGGCCCAGTGCGGCAAGGAGAAGAAGGGCAAGGAGAAGGCCGACGACGACGACGACGACGGCGCGGCGCCCAAACCAGCGGCAGCCACCACCGACGTCGGTGGCGGGAGCCTCAAGGAGAGCGACAGCGGGTGGCTGTGCCCCGTGTGCCAGAAGCGCTACGACCTGACCCCCATCCAGATCCTCAAGCACAAGAAGACCCACGCCTGAAGGCCAGCCACTGGAATGTAAAGAAGTTCTATATTCATTTTAGAATGGGCCCAGAGACACCCACTAGTGGGTGGCGGCGGCGGTGAGAACGACGCGGTAGCGGGCTTTGCCGTCGCGCACCATCTGGACGCCCTGGTTCACCTGGTCGAGTGGCAGGGTGTGGACCCACGCGCGCACGTTGTGTTCGGCCGCGGTGGCCAGCGTGGCCTCCACCTCGGCGCGGCTGCCGATGAGGCTGCCCACGATCGACCGCTGGCGCAGCAGGACGGCAAGCGCGGGGACTGCCAGGGGCTTGTCCGGCGCCGCGAGCAGGAGGAGCTTGCCGCCCGCGTCGATCAAGGACAACATGCGCCCCCAGTCGTTGTCGTTCTGGTCCGTCGTGACCACCACCACGTCGAACGCGTTGGCTGCCGCGGCGATGGCCGCGTCGTCGTTGAAGAGCAAAAACTTGGAGGCCCCCAGCTGCCGGGCCTGGTCGGCCTTGTTGGACGACGTCGAGATGGCGGTCACCTCGGCCCCGAGCGCCGCGGCGAACTGAAGGGCCAGGTGACCCAGGCCGCCTATGCCGACGACGCCGACGCGCGTGCCGACGCCGACGCCGAGGCGCTTGAGCGGCGCGAAGGTGGTGACGCCGGCGCAGAGCAGCGGCGCTGCCTGGTCGGAGGGCAGCGCGTCGGGTATGCGGAAGGCGTAGTGGTGCGAAACGCGCACCCGCTCGGCGTAGCCGCCGTAGGACATGGCGCCGTCGGCGTACTTGAAGTTGTAGGTGTACACGCTGTGCGGGCAGCAGTTGTCCGTCTGCGTGCGGCAGTAGCGGCACGAGTCGTGCTGCTGGCACGAGTACACCTGCGCACCCACGCCAACGCGGTCCCCCACCTTGAGGCCCGACACCTTGGCGCCAGCAGCCACCACCTCGCCAATGATCTCGTGGCCCGGCACCACTGCGTCGCCACACACAACAGGTCCAATAGTAAGAAATCTGGGCACAGAAATCATGGCTGTAGTGGGTACCTGGGTAGGTGGAAGGCCCCCAGCCAGAGTCGATGGTGTGAAGGTCAGAGCTGCAGATGCCGCAATGGGTGATGCGGACCTCGACATCCTCCTCGCCCAAGGGCCTCGGGGTGTAGGAGAAGGGCTTCAGCTCGCCCTTGACTTCGTAGGCGGCAAAGGCCTTGAACTGCTCTTCGCTGGTGACACTGCCGGGTGTGCTCATGATGTGATGGAGTTGGTCTGGGTTAAGCTGTGAACTGGGTAAAAATCAAACTGAGCCCTGGCTTTTTTAAAGACTAACGACGGTGGCCGAGACAATTTTATTTTAGGCCAATCGTGCATCGTCGGCTATCGCTCAGGAAAACAAACCGAATTAGCCAATCACAGAGGAGAGATATACGCGATTGGCGGAGAAGAGCTCACAACTTTCCAGATTTACTCCAATCGCATCGAACCGAAACCTGCGAGACCGCCGGCGGTCTGCGGCGCTTCAGTTCGGCGCGGCGTTAGGGGCCACCAACACAACACCTGGGCACGTTCGATCTCATTACTCTAATCCCTCTAGCAGCTATGACCACCGCTCAACAGAAAAGCAACCTGAACATCGTCTTCGGCGCCATGACCATCGGCAAGCCTGGTACCAGGTTCCTCCTGTGGAATGGCAGAAATGTCAATATGTGTAGATCTGGCCAACATTTATGATTAACAAATCCTTTCTTACATTGCACACAGGAGTTGAAGGGACCCGAGTCCACACGCTGGAGGACTCCTCGGCGCTGTTGGACGTCTTCCAGGCTCATGGCCACACCGAAGTGGACACTGCGCGCTTCTACGGCCAGGGCTCGTCGGAGGAGTACCTGGTCATCTTCTCCCAAAGCCGCCCGGCTACGCTCTCCAGCCGTAGTCCTGGTCCATCGGCGTGGCGGCCGGGGGCTGGAGGGCGAGGAACGGGTGTTCGGGAGGAAGGAGCCGCGCGGCCCTGATGACCGCTGCGATGTCGCCCTCCCTCGTTTCTCCCTCCGACAGCCACTGGGCGAGAGGTAGAACATACTCGTTGACCTCGCGCCACAGCTCGAGCGGGTCGGTGGCGCCTTCACCTTCGCCCAGCAGGGCTTCCAGTGCAGAGCCCACCTTGTCGCGCAGCTCGCGGTTGGGCACGCTGTCGCCGCTCGGCGCTCGCTCGGCCTCGACAAACCAGGCCACCAGGGTGCGCACCATCGTGATCCGGTCGGCGACCGATGTGACGATGTCGGCATGTCGGCGCACGAGGGCGGCCATCATGTTGGCCATGCCCTGGGTGCAGGCGGCCAGGTCGTCGTGGGGCGTCCAGTTGACCTGCAAGCGCACGTGGGGCAGCAGCCGGAGAAGGTCGGCCCCGAGGTGGTCGGCGTAGTGCAGGCCCACGAGCTGCAGCTGGCCGTAGGCAAAGTCCCAGACGAAGCGGCCGAAGTGCTGCGCCAGGGTGGTTGATAGGTCCTTGAGCCATGGGCGGAGTTGTGTGGGATAGTGTGTCGCCAGAAGGCCTGTATTCGCGCGGACGTGTGCGTGTGCGGTGGTGCGTGTGCCGCGTAAATGAGAAGCGCATGGAGCGGGCGAGATGGGAAGGGAGCTGTACCGATGTCAGCGAACAGGGGTTTGGATTGAAGGATATTGGGACCCACGCTGAAGCTCATGCACTGGTACTGCGCCAGGGCGGCGATGTGGCTGGGAAGAATTTGGTCCAGGCAAGCCTCCACCACGCCGGGAAGGCACGCAACGAGTTGCGTGAGCAGCGGCCTGTTCGCCGCCAGGTTCGCCTGCCCGGCCGTGCAAGAACTGACTTTAGCACTCAAAGTGCAATAACACGAACCAAGAAACCAAAAGGCTTTACCGAGATGACGGTGCGCAAGCTTGATTCGATGGTGGCGTCAGAAGAAAGCAAGCGAGTTGGATCTTGCTCACACAATTTGAGCATCAGGCTCAGCAGATCTGGTACGACCTGCAGAGTTGTGTCGTGTGTACCGTGTGTCGTGTGTCGTAAGCCAAAATGGGAGCAATGGGTGGTGGTCGGGCATACCTCACTCTTGGGATTGGAGATGGCCAGGCGATTCACAGCCGCCACACAGGCCCTCAGCCCCTGCTCCGACCTGGTGTCGCCACCTGGCGAAGTTCCCAGGATGTTAGGCCTACAAGCCAGGCCGAACTGGGTGATCGTTGGAGTGGCGTACCTGAAGGTGGCATCAGCGAGCGGAGGCTCTTCACGAGAACTCGCATCTCGCCTTCGTCATCCGGGGGTGCTGCAAGCATCTCCAGCAGCTGTTCAAGCACCCAGTCAAGGAGCTCGAGGTGGTTCGGTTCCTCTTGCACCTGAGTGCATTGCTCCTTGCCCCATTTCCGCACCAGATCGAGGGCCATCGTGAACGCACACCTGGTCTGCAGTGCCGATTGATGTGTGTGAGCTGCAATCAAGAGAAAGTAACCTGAGGCTGGCAGCCTGCGTACTGGAGCTTGGCGCATGAAGAGGACCAGCGCGCGAATGGCTGCGGGCTCGAGCTCTGGGTCGAGGCACTCGATGTCGCCGGCGGCAATAAGCAGCTCGCTCACGGCCCGGCACGTATGCTCCGTTGGACTGCTCGACGGTGCCAAGAGCGACAGCAGCTTTGCCACGTGGTCCGGGCGTTGCAGTAACAGCTCGTGGTAGCTCTCGAGCGCCACACAGCTGGCCGCTTGCACTTCAGACTGTGGTGTATGGAGTGATGGCGTTTGAGTTGCCTGAAAACCGTGGATGTGTTGCCCTTCAGCTTTTGAGGTCAAAACGCACGTGTGGATCGGACAAGCAGCGCTCGACGAATTCAAGGTGGAACGTGGTGACCCTTTCGTCGAGCTTCTGGTACAAGCCGCTGCAGTGCGACCTCAAGCACTGGAGAAGCAACAGGCCGCCCTCCCTGTTTTGCCCCCCCCCCCGCAACAATATTGAGCAACTTGTCATGGGAGCTGAATGGTGAGGTGCGCACCTGAGTTGCCAGGGGCGTTCGGGGTGCAGCCAGGACGAAACAAGCCCCCAAACGAGTGGCCACATCTGCTCCTTCAGCAGCTTGGTCAGCATCTGCAGGCATTCCACGCTGCAGTTGAACACGCCCTTGCAACTTGGATGGCAAGCTGAGAAAAAACAACATCAACATCGGCCAATCGGTTCAACAATGGAGAGGAAGCGAGTGAGGGGTGGGGGGGGGGGTTGTAACTGGTGCCGCTTGCTGCACTGTCGATGCGCTCCTGGAGTTCGCTGGGCAGAATTGGGTTGGAGGGCTCCGCAGAGGTGTGGAGATACGCCACCACGGCGTTCACTGTAAGATCCAACAGTGGCGGAACCCTACAGGCGAGCCTGGCGACAGCTGCAGCCAGCCTGCCGACCACCAGCCAGGAGACTGTTTGTCAGCATGCCGACATCTCAGCGAGATTGAGCGTCATTCGCATGAGATGGGGGGGGGGGGCGATACCCTGCTGAGTTGATCAAAGCGGCACATTCCGCCTGAGCCTTTTCTTCAGCAGTGGAAGCCACACGGTTCACGAAGTTGGCCAGCAGCACAAGGAGCGACATAAGCGCCGAGGGATCTGTTTCCTGTGAGAGGGGGAGGTGAGCCACAGCACCACCCGATCTGCATTGGCGGCAGGACCAAACTGCCCACCTGGCCCAGTCGGAGAACTATCGCTGGCAGTTCCGAACGGAGCTCGATGGCGGCCTTATGGATGTAAGCCGCGTGGAGGCGACGACACGCCACTGCGCGAACTACTGCGTCACAATCGTCGATGCGCATCCACCAGATCTGGTGGTGTGTGGAGAAGGTAACTTGTGGCGACAAGGCCCCCACGAGTGAAGAGCAGCGGGAGGGTACCTTGCTGTAGCTATGGTGGCGGTAGGCCTCCAGGAAGGCTTCGTTGGACGGCCGCATGAGTTCGAGAGTCGCGAGCCGCACTTGGCGCTCCTTGTGGTCAAACAGGTGCAGCAGGCAGGGGTCGTCCGCTCTGTCCCACAGCTGAGTGGAGGACGAACACAAGACGTCAGTTATGATGATGGTATGGTGTGATAAAGGGTTGAATGGTTGAGTACAAGTATCGTGAATGCCGTGGCGCGTACCTGTCGAAAGCTGTAAAGGCATGACCACACGCCATCTTCCAGCTGACGTTCGGCCACCACGCCCAGGAACGCCAGCCCCTCTGTTTGCCATCAGAGACAGCCCCAAGATGAGAATTGGTCAACATGAACATCACACTAGCTCAAAGCATTGGGTGTCGCCCCCTCCACAAAGCAATGCGTAGAGGAAGTGCGTACCCAGGACGACAGCAGCACTGGCGTTCTGAAGCACGCTCCGCTTGAACTGAGCCAAGAAGCCTGTAGCCAAGGGCATCTTGGCTTCCCAATATCTCCCTGCATGCAGGCCAAAGTCACTCATGGGGTGCCCCACATCACACGAAGCAAGAGAAGAGCGCACCTCGACGCGACGTGAGGAAGCCATGGATCACGGTCAAGCATCGCAGCAACAGCACTGCCACACCTTCACCGCCGGTGGCTACCACGTCATCGCCAGTTGCAGCCCATAGGCACCGCCACAGGCCGGCCGAGAGCTGCGCGTAGCGCTCTGAAGTTTCCTCCATTTCTAAGCTGCCGCTTGCCTCTCGCCACCGCTCCAGCACCTGCGAGCCGATGGCTGCGAAGAGCTCCGCCTTCTCAACCTGGCAATCAGTAGAAGCAGTCGTCGAACTGAAGGTGCCCTTGTTGTGTCAGCTCAGCTTCTCGCCCCCCCAACACAACAACCCCTCTTCAAAAAGGGCGGTTCAAACAAACGTAGAAGACATGAAAAAGGTACGTACGAAGAGGGTCCATCGAGGAAGGCGAGGCACCCGTGAGGCGAGACGTCGAAGTAGAGCCATTCGAAGAGCTGGTTGAGCGGGAGCCCCTCGGTAGACGCCAGCCGCTCCACTATGCACATCACCAGGAGCTCTCCTTCCATGGTCGAGACCTCCGGCCCGCTGCCTTGCCTCCTCCTCCTCCTCCTCCAAAGCTCCAGGGCACAGGACTCGACCGCTGTTGACTTCTGCAGCATCGCTTGCTCCATCGTTGGTGTCCAGCTGTTGTTGTTCAAAGGACCGCTACTCGAAGCAAAAAGACCGCTACGCGTCAAAGCAAAAAGAAAGAGGTTTGCTTTTCTGAACATTTTTTAACAATATTGCGATTGGTTGTTTTCTTACGACCGGTGTACCAGGGCCTCTACAACGCCCTCCACCGCGCCGTCGAGCCCGAGCTCTTCCCGTGCCTGCGCCACTACGGCCTCGCCTTCTTGGCCTTCCAGCCCCTGGCCGGCGGCTTCCTTACCGACCGCTACCACCGCGACACGCTCGACTTCGAGCCCGGCTCCCGGTTCGACCCCGACCAGTGGCAGGGCCGGTTGATGACCAAGTACTGGCATTGATCATCGCCATCATCATCAAGGCCTTCAGACCTGTACAAATGAATAGAGTGCTCAGTGGGCACCGCGGTTGAGGTGGACCTTGGTGCAGGCGGCCTTGTGGGACTTCTGCCAGTGGTCGGACTGGCACTCGCGCGAGCAGTACCACGCGAGCTTGCACCCGCCGCACGCCTTGCTGGCCGCCTTGCCGCACCGCGCGCACGACTTCTTCTTCTCGCTGCTGGTGCCGCCCCCACCACCGGCCGCGGCACTGATCCCCGGTCCTGTCTGCGCCTTCGTCTTCCCCGCCGGCGCGGCCATCGTAGCGGCGGCCTTGGTGGTCGTGCCGCCCTTCTTGAGGCCAGTGGCCGGCCCGGCTTTGCTTCCTCTGCTGGCCTTGTGCCTCATCGCGTGCGCCTTTGCGTACCGTTGCCTGCCCCAACCCACCACTCAATTAGGTCTGTGTGCCACGTGTTGCGTCGTGTGCGGTCGTATGCGGTCATCGTGTGCCGTGTGTGTGTGTGCCGTGTGCTGTTGGGGACGTACAAGGGGTGCTTGGCCATCTCGCGGTCGATAGCGAAGGAGGGGTTGAGCCCGTAGCGGAGCAGCACGTCGACGGCCCGCTCGAAGGTGTCCGGGTCGCGGGTGTGCGGCATGGGGTCCTGGCGGCAGCGGCTGCATTTGGTGCCTCCGTGCAGGCAGTAGTAGACGCCCGACCGGCCCAGCTCGCCGTACCAGCGGAACAGGTGCTCCTGCCGCAGATAGGGCGAGTCCTTGGGCAGGCTGGCCAGGATGACCTCAGTCGAACGCCAATTGCCTGCACTCCGCGTTCCCAAAGATTAGCCAATCGAGACACGACACGCACGACACCGCCCTTAAGGGTAAACTCAAGACGGCACGCACACACACCTTGGTTGAGGGTCATGTGCATGGGCGAAGGGACGGGGGCGCTGGGGTCGTCGGCGCAGGCGTCGAAGCCGGTCTCGAGAAGCGCCTGGAGGCACTCCGTGTCCCATTCGTAGTAGCACGCCTTGTGCACCGCGTTGAGGCTGAGCGATGACCCACATCGCACACACGACACACATCAAGCGACGCACAGGGCAACTGTACGGTGCAAGGGGAGGGGCAAGTACCCGTCAGTGTCGCACAGGGACGGATCGCAGCCGGCCTCGAGAAGCACGCGCACGAACCGCGCCTTGCGGTTGTGGGGTATGTACGGGGTCTGCAGGGCCTCCATGAGGAGCGTGGCGCCGTTGAAGTCGATCCGCTCGTTGGGGTAGATGCCCCCGTTCTCGAAGCACAGCCGCCGCAGCGACGCCACGTCGCGCTTCA
>CDFB01052727.1:0-10154 GCA_000826425.1 Acanthamoeba lugdunensis | reverse complement strand
ACGGGGTGGGAGTACCTGTGCTTCGTGCAGGCTCTGCATGACTTGCGGCTGGATCTGTGCCCACTGGGCGGACTGGAAGACGCTCGGCATGCTGCGGACTCGGCCTTCAGCCATGCGCGACGCCAGGCCGATGGAGCGCCAGACGCGAGCGTCGCCCTCCACCAGGGACCCGGCCCTCTCGCTCACCGTCTGCATCTCCTGCATGCTCCTCTCGATCTTCTCGTGGGCTGTTGGGTCAAAAAGAGGTGAGCTCAGTGACCAAGCACCAGAAGATGTCAGTCTGGCGTACCATCAGAGGCGTCCAATAGCGCTCCGCAGGTGAGGCCAGTGAGCATTCCACCACCGGCAATCGCAGTCAGCGTGGCTACGGTTCCGCCCACAAGCAGACCAGCTCCGCCCTGCAAAGCGCATATGTGGCGTGAGTGACCACAATACTTGTCGACCGGGGCTTGAGCCGTCACGTACCGTGAGTACGACGCCGGCAGCCAGGGCTCCCAGTGCGGATACAGCAAAGAGAGAAGATCGCGAGTGAGCGCGACGCGCGCTTTTGGCGATCATTTCAGCATCTTGCATGAGACCGGTCATGAGCTGCTCCTGCCTCTGGGCGATCACATCAGCTTCCTGAGCCGCGCCCGTCGATACCTGTATCCGAACGTCCACAATTATGGGTTCAAGCTGTTAAAGTCAGGCGCCACAACAATCCACTGCGAAGGCTGTCAGTACCTCGTTCAGGAGCTGGAGGTAGGCGTTCATGTTCTGGGCGTCTTGGAAGGCAGCGGCAGATTCGATTCCCTGGATGGCCACCAACACGGCTCGCACGCGTTCGCGCAGGGTGACTGCGGTCTGCAAACCAGAGGAGACAGGGTGAGTACAAAGCGAAAAGGAGACCCTAATGAGTTCACGGGAACCTGAGACGATGTCTGCAGAACGGAGGCGTAGTCTCTTGACCGAGCTCGCAGCGAGTCGAGGTGGGCGTTGTGCTTCTTCACGTCAGCGGCGATGCGGGACAGTTCGAGCCATCTGCTGGTGATCTTCCGATGGTTGCCGACGAGCACACTACCCACCGGTTTGTTCAAGCCTGCATATAGGTTCATCGCCACACAGCAAACGAGCTCAGCACCCGTCACTTATGCTGAGCGCAGTAGAAAAGAACACCCAGAACAAGAAATGAACCTTTCATCGGCACGACCGAGGCCAGGCGCTGTGTGAGGTGCACGAGTGCATCCCCGGCGAGGTCTTCGGCGCTCATGGGCGCAGTCACATCGCCACTGTCACGCCATTGCCTCACCCGCTCTGCTTCAGTCCTAGCGGGTGTAACTGCACACCATCACGGTGAGAACACCACAGGTGACGCGTCAAAGAATGTTGAGAAAAATACACAACACAAGATACCTGGGATAACCGTTTCGACTCCATCAGGTCTCACCATGGTCTCGGGCACTGCTCTGGTGGTCGTGGTGGTTGAGGTGGCGGTCAAGACTTCTTCGTCCCTCGACCCGCCCCTGATCTCGCGGATGATCATTCCGCCCATGCCCACGAAGGACGTGGCGCGGGCCGGCAGTGACGGATCCACATCGCGCAGCCGCTTGGTGAGACGTCGCAGGCCGTTGCGATGCTTGAGGGCGGTCTCCGACACAGAATCCGGGATGGTGATCGAACCGGACAAGCTCCGGCGCAGGCCTGCGGCAATGCCCTTGTTGCGCCTGGACGTCGGTGGCGCCTCACGAGGGAGAGGCAGGTCCAGTGGGTTCACTTGTTGCGGTGCGGTGGTGCTGGCGCTCATGCTTGGTGTGCTGTTGAGCGTACGTGTGGTGGGTGTTGTGGGTGTTGTGTTGTGGATGTTTCAGAATGGCATTAGAAGAGGCGGAAGGTACGCGATATCTGACGAACTCGGGGCCTTCAAGCCATGTCGCCCAAGAATCGGGGTGAACGAAGACGATTCCCAGTATGAGAGAGGGAAGGTGACATCGCCTGCCCATGAATCCTCAAGAAATCCACTCCGCTCGCGCCAGCCAGGAATGGGCGAGAAGGAATCGATCTGCAGATTCGGCCAGGTCGGAGGTAAGCTTGATTGACGAATGGACGTGCCGCGGGAAAGGAAAGTGAATTGGAAAACAAAAGAAAAAGCAAAAGAAAAAAGAGGATAAAAGCAGCACGAACCATGAATGCAGTGCAGAGGCACGTTCGGCCGGCGATAGGTCCGTTGCCCCCACGCTGTCTCCTCGGTGCTGTGCGTGCCGGTTCCGGCTATGGTACCAACTTAGCCCCGCACATTTGCGCTTGATCTCGTGTTTTTGCTGAGTATGTCATTGGGGGGGGGGCAGCGGAGACCTTGCGCCCAAGTCTTCCCTTTGGTCGTTCAGTTCTCGTTCCCCTGCGCAGTTCTACGCCCTTCGCCAGGTATTGCCTCCTTCAGCCTTTTTGCTCCGAGTTGAACGAACATAAAGGAGTGCTCACGCGCAGCGTAGGAGGAATCTCCGCCTCAGTGCCGCGTCCTGGGGCGATGACTCTACCAGCAGGTACATCCTCGCCTAACATGCTCACTGGCTCTGTCGTTGCAAGACCTGATTGCGCTTACGATTGGGTTGCCCTCGCAGGAAGCACCACCTGGCTGATGGCAGCACGTACGAAGGCGGGTGGGAGAACGGTAAGCAGCATGGCCGCGGGAAGCAGGTCTTTGCAGACAAGTCCTCATATGAGGGCGAGTTCGTGGAGGGCGTATTCGAGGGCGAGGGCAAGATGACGTTCGATGACGGTACCGTACTCGAGGGCACTTGGCAAAGCGGCAGCATGGTGAAAGGCAAACAAACGCGCGTGGAAGACGGCCTGCTCTACGTTGGCGACTTCAAGGATTCCCTCTTCCACGGCCACGGCATGGCCAAGAGCAGCGACCAGCTGTACGAGGGCGAGTGGCGCAACGGCGAGCCGTGCGGGCGCGGCCTGCTCAAGGACTCGCTAAACGGCATCGTCTACGAGGGCGAGATGATGGGCGGCCGACCGCACGGCCGCGGCAAGGAGACCAACTCGCGCAAGGGCCACGTCTACGAGGGCGACCTCCGATACGGCATGAAGGAGGGCCACGGCCGGCTGACCTATACCAACGGGAGCGTCTACGAGGGCCAGTTCCAGAACGACGTCCCCGAGGGCCGCGGCAAGTTCACGCGGGCCAACGGCGACACGTACGAGGGCGAGTGGCGACGGGGCAAGCAGTGGGGCAAGGGCCGCCTCGTGAGCGAGAACGGAACGAAGGCACACGAGGGCCACTGGAGCGATGGCGTGCTTCACGGCGAGGGCAAGGAGATATCCCTCTCCGATGGTACAGTCCTGCGCGAAGGTGTCTGGGAGAAGGGCAAGTTCACTCTCCCTCCCGTCATCGCCTTGTAGAGCAACAGAGAACACAAGAAAAGAAAAGAAAAGGAAAAGTTGAAAGAAATCAAAACAAGTGGGGGAGATGAAGGGGACGCTGCCCGAGGCCTCTGGTGCAGCCACCAAAGGGATGAATCCTTTGGTGGGCGACAAGGCGAACATACAAGGCTCGCTGGCGCCCATGGTCGACAATGCGGCGAGCGTTCTGGGGAAGCATAAGCACCAGTGGGCAGTGGCGGGGTGTATCGCGGTGTGCTTCCTTGGTTGGGGCCTGGCCACCTTCATCATGGGCTATGTAGGCCAGCGTGCCTCCTTTCGGGCCTCCCTCCTCTATAACACTTTGTACCCCCCCCCCCTTCCCCCACTCCCTCTTCGCAACACTTTCGTCGGTTCTGAGTATCTGACTTGGTTGCGGGTGCTCTAGGGGGTTCCTTCTGTGTACATTGCCTTTCCTACCTCAACAGCAGTTCCGAACGTTCACGCGCAACCACTTACTGTGTATCGTGTCCGGCCTGATGTTCACGTGGGCCGACGTGGGCTTCTTCAAGGTACGCTTTCATGCGACTTTAGGCCTAATGCGCGCCTATTCACTCTCTTGGCCACCAGCTATCGAGCATGGGGATGAGCGTGAGCGTGCTGGGACCCGTGACAGCCCTCTACATCGTCGTGCCCGCCGTGCTGGGCGTGCTGTGTCTGGGCGAAACCTTCACTCTGCGCAAGGTGGTGGGCCTGGTTCTCGCGGTGTCAGCCATCTACCTCCTCGCCAGCGAAGAGGGCGCAGCCTGAACTCCACCTCCACGCTCCCCATGTTGTTGTTGTTCGTGACCTAGAGCGCATTGTACAGAGCTGGAACAGTGAAACACTAGTCAACCGCTGCAGGGCGGGAATTGAAACAGCTTGCCCGAAACGAACATGGGCTGTAACCGACCATTTTTGTCGACGCGATCTATAACAGGAAAGCAACCGTTGAACCGTCAAGACAAGAAGAACGACTGGAGGGGGCCCTTGCAACAGGGAAGAGAAGACGAAGGAGTGGAGATCAAACGCGAGAGAGGCTCTACGTGTTCTTGGTTGGAACGACGTCAGAGTTGTTGGTGGGACTTCAATCCTTCGGTAAAAGGGGTGGATGAATGCTCAACGGCAGATTGATTGTCTGAGCTAGAGGAAGGACGTTGAAGGAGCAGAGCAACAGAAAAGCAGGGGAGGAAATAATGGAATTCTCGCATTCGGCCGGCAGCGGCATCTTTTCGTTTGATCGCCCCGGCCATGGATCGCGCGAGCGATGCTCTACGTGGGTCTTCGGCACCCCCACGCCCCAGCAAGTGGAAGAGAAATATAACACAATGCGGCCAGAGGACGCATACACGAAGCTGGAGGAGGTAAGTGCTTGTTTCATCGTTGAATTGCATGTCGATCTCATGCAAAAATCTGCAAATTAACCCTCGATTAATGCACAGCTAATCTTGGACGAAAAATATGACTTATTGTTGGTTGCGATGGAAGCTGTCCGACATCTTGAGGATAATGATGTATTGGTATTGACCCCCTTGCATTGAATCGATTTCCCCAGTTTACTGACTTTTACCACAACCAACAGATACAAGCGGTGGTATCAATAAGTGAAGCACACAACCGCATCTATGCTCTGCTGCGGCAGGCCATCCACCAGGAGGTGACCAATTTTACAGGTAGCTGCTGCAGCGCACCCCTCGCACGTCGTGCCTTTTGCTAACTACTTGCGTTCGCCACAAAGCCAAAGCACTGTTTCTTCTCTCCAGCACTACCCTCTCTTCGGAGACCGACAAGCTCTCCATCTCCGCGTTCTTCCGAGAAGGAAGCACCGCCACATACCTTCTATCATCGTGGATGTTCCGGTAAGCGCCTCCTTCATCAACATTGACGATTATTGGTCTAATACTAAGATCTTCATCTTTCATCTCCTTAGGGAGGGCGAACCGTATCTACAGCGCACGCTGTACCCCTTTGTGTCTAATATTTGTAAAAACGAGGTGTGCTTCGAGATGGACCCGCATCGGGAAACGAATCCCGTGAAGGTGGAGGCCAATCTCTCCCGGCTACTGTGTACAGCCAAGCAAGTGGTGGACCATATCTGCTGCTCGCTTAACTCCATCCCAAAGTACCGTCAGTCCCGCTCTACACCTGATCCCTGCACCAACAGCAACTCACTCTCCTTTCGCCACCAGCATATTGCGACGTATTTTTTGCTTCCTGGGCTCCGAGATCAAGCAGCGGTTCCCAGAGGAGGTCAACATGGTGCTCAGCGGATTCTTCTTCCTTCGCTTTTTGTGTCCGGCGCTCGTGACCCCCAACTTCTATGGCATTTGCAAGGGTATATCTCATCTCGCCTCATTCTTGTGTGTAGTCATCCGCTGAACGTATGCTTAATCCCTACAGAACAACCAACTCCTATCGCTAGCCGTTCCTTAATTTTGCTATCCAAGTTACTCCAGACGGTGTCGACGGGAGCCGAGTTTGGCATGAAAGAGGTACTTTGAGATCAACATGCATCATGTGCGAGTCCAATGGTGCTGATTCTCTTTGGTTCACAGGAGTACCTTTCTATTCCCGCCCTGAATAACTTTGTTGCGGCGTACACACCGAGCCTGAACAGATTCTTCGCACTCCTTGTGGTACATCTCCCGTCCTACTTTAATCAGAAGCGCCCTACTTCGTCACTCACCGAGGTGATGGCGCTTACAGGAAGAGGATCTCTTAGTCCCCATCGCCGTCCCAAACACCAAGGCGCTTGGTTCCAACGGGCTCACCAATGGAGCGGATTCCAGTTGGATGTACAACAGCGGTAATTCGACGCTGAACCCCAGGAGCCACGCGACAGACAATAACGGGCTGTACGTATTGAGCCTTGGTCTTGATAGCTCATTTGTTCTGGCTGACGTTTCCTCTTAACCCAGCAACGGCACTACGCAACAGGGAAGCTCTTCTGCTCCCAGCCTGAGTCCGGCTGCGATCTTCGCCGGCGGTTCGCCTAGAAGGAGCCGCGCTCTGACGCAGCTCTCGCTCTACATTGATCGCTCCAGTCCTCCAGCAGCTTCAAGCATCTCGCCCTCGGCTGTCACTCCATCGCCACTTGCTCAAGTGGTCCATTCGAACTCATTCAGCTTTCCCGCGGTCTCCGCGGACCCACCTCCGCTGATACACGCCCAGTCGCAGGGCCACCTCTCCACACCCTTGCCCCTCAGTACACACCACCACGGTCTACCGAGCGTATGTTCACCGCCCCAGCACATGCACGCGATTAGCGATTCTATGCTGACATCAACCTTTTTTCTGGTATGCAGCCCGCGGCAGTTGCAATCACAGCTGCCGCTGTCGTGCAGCAGTCCCGACAGTCCTCGTCGCCCTCGTCTGTCAAGAGATCGCGGGTGCTCAACAACTTCAAGGTACTGCGATGGGATCCCTGGATAACCGTACACCGCACATCTCACACCTTCGTATCTCTAGGTGGGCTCAATGCGGGGCAGTAAGACGAAAAAGAGTGCCCCTATGCTTTCTTCCTCTTCGCCCACCATTCCCGAGCAGGACTTCAACTCCACGCATACCAACGTCGCAGCCATTCGCATCATTCGGTACCCCATCCGTTGGTGCAACTGTGCGGTATGAGACAAGACAAAAAACTGACCTTGCTTATGACAGGGAGCTGGCCGGCGAGGTGGTAGACCTGCGGACCCAGCTGAGCGAGGCGGAGAGCCAGCGTCGGTTGCTAAACCTCAAGAACGAGCGTATGGGAGAGCGCCTGCGCAGACTCAACCCGTTATGGGAGGACACCGAGACGGATACCGAACACGAGGAACGCGAACGCGTCGGCCAGCACACGGAGACCGAGACCGAGGAGGAAATGCGCGACAGCGGGCTCGGCGCCAAGGAGGCCAGCGAAAAAGAGGTCCTGGACGCGATTGCCTGCGGGGCTAGCCCCGAGGATGTGCTCGTGGTCATCAGCAGTCGGGCCAACCCCATGCTGCTCATCACCGCGGAGCGGAACGCCCAGCGGAGTATGAAGATGCACAAGCGAAAGCCGAAGCGCAAGGAGGACAAGGCGGCCAACGGAAGTGGCGCGGCCAAGAAGTGCGGCACGCTCAAGAAGAAGCGGAAGCTGGGCTACCAGGGCGATTGCAGCGGTGCCGATACGCCCTCCGGGGCCGACAGCACTACCGAGGACGAGCGGGGTCGGGACGTGGGCAAGGAGAAGGACGAGCGCGAGCAGCGAGAAAAGGACAAGGACAAGGAGCGACAGCAGCAGCTACAAGAAAAGAAGGAGCGAGACGAGCGCGAACAGAGGGAGAAGCAGCGGGGGAAGAAAGAGAGCGACGTTCGCGAGAAGCGGGAGACGGACGAGAGGGAGCGGAAGCAAGTGGTCGAAAGGCGCCAGGGGAAGAAGGAGGCCAAGCAATCGAAGCGGATCGGTACGATCAGTAGCGGCAGCACCATCAGCATCAGCAGCAACAACAAGAGCGCCACCGGTTCCTTCATATCGCCGCTCTACGGCGACGCGGGTCTGGCAGCGATGATGCTGACAATCGAAGAGGAGCCGATTGAGGAGCGGAAACAAGGGACGACGGCGAAAAATGATGGAAAGGACGAGTCGAACGAAGAGAAGACGAAGAAGGTGAAGAAGGCGAAGAAGAAGGAAAAGAAGGAAAAGGAGAAAGGAGAGAAGGGCCACCGACGGAAGAAGAGCAGCGAAGGGGAAAGCACGACAACGAACGACGAGTCGAGCAGGAAGAAGAACAAGAAGAAAATCAAGGCGGCCAAGAAGGGGTCCACCGTGAAGAAGAAGGAAACCGAAAGCGAAGAGGACCACAAGGAAAAGCGGAGGAGCAAGAAGAAGAAGAACAAGAACAAGAAGGAGGGAGAAGCAGTGCCGACGGAATCGACAGCTACGACTACCACCCAGACTACGGACTGTGCGGCCGCTCAGGCGCTACCAGCGGTCAAGGAGAAGCGAAAGAAGGTCAGGAAGGAGCGACGGGAGAAACGACACTCACGGCACCGCCGTTCCGCCGAGTACCAGCGGGACCAGCCTCACCAGGACCCCAATCACCGCTGGCACAATGGCGTGTCCCCGTACGGTGCCACGCTGGACCCTGCCCAAGCGCGTACGGCCTTGCAGATGTTGCGTTCGCAGCCAGTCCAGCCGCCGCCGGCGCAGCTGCGGCACCAGCACACCTTTCTGCTGTCGGCCCAACATCGACAAGAGAGGGAAGTGGCCGAGGCAGCGAAGAACGCGGCTCTGAGATCGGCACCGGCCGTAGGCGGCCAGCCTCAGCCTCGACAGCGGCTGTCGTACACGCAGAAGCAGCAGCAGGACGGGGCCAGCAGACGTCAGTCGTCCGATCCGCTCGCGCCGCAAGCGACGAACGAAACGGGCAGTGGCACGGCCACACCGACGGAGAAGAGGGAGGAGAGTGTAAATGGAAGTGTAAAAGACGAGGCGAAGGCGAGAGGGAAGGCGGACAGCCAGGACATCAGGAAGTCGTCCACCGACGACACCACGACCGAGACGGCGGCGACTTCGACGACGACGGCGGCGACGCCAACCGTTCCGTCGGCGCTGAAGACCCTATCAGCGGGAGGGCCACCGCCGCTGGGTGGGCGAAGGCTGAGCTTTGGCGGCACTCGATCCGAGGTGTCAAAGGGCAAGGGTCCGATCGTGCCGTCGGACGAAAACGCGGCGCTCGAGGAGTTCAAGCGGAAGCAGAAGGAGCTGGCCGCCCGTCGGAGGCGTAACTCGGTGCTGTTGAACGGACCGCACGCGGCCGTCCAGTGGCTGCAGGAGCTCTACGGTGAGGACAACTTTGCGGAGGCCGAACGCCAGTCCGATGAGTACGAATCTCTCCCTTTCCCTCTCCTCTCACCTCCCTGTGGCTGACGTGCTCTTATGAACAGGGCGGGTGTATCGGCGCCGCGGTACTACACTCGGTCGAGGGCTCAGACGTTGGACGACATCTTCGCCCCTTTCGTTACGCCGACGATTGTTGAGCAGGTACGACGTTCGGCCCTACGCATGACACTTCGGTTTCCCCTAACGCGCGACATGCGACAGGAGGAGGAGGAGGCGCAGACGAGTCGCACCGTGTCCGAGCTGAAGCGGAAGTTCAACGAATCGGGCTCCACCTTGTTGCCCGACCGACGGCCTTCGTCGCCGCCGATCTCTACCCGCGATGCCAAGCTACCCCACAGGTCGGCCGGTATGACCCAAAGCACCGGCGGACTATCGATCCAGTCCGACAAGGCCGTGCGGAAGGGTTTGGCCCCCTCGGTCTCGGTCGACTCAACACCAACAGCCAGCAGCCTCAGTCCGCAGCACCGCAACGGCCATCAGATGATGAAGCGATCGCTGTCGTCGGAGCGGGAGTGTCTATCGGCCCAGCTGGACCCTCCACGGATGCCGTCGTGGCTGAACTCCAGCGGCACGGAGAACTTCAGCACGCGGCGCAGTCAGCGGTGTTCGCTCATCTTTTCCACGCCACCCATCTCTCCAGCACCATCAGCCCCCTCCTCGCCATCTCTCGCCGCGCTGCGACCAGGGCCACCGCCGGACAACACCGCCACCACCGCCAACGGCGTCGCGTCCAGGAAGACCGTGGTCGTCACCCCGCCCGCGACTCCGGGCTCGACTCAGACCACGAACGAACTGCAGCACGTATTCGAGAGCATCATGATCAAGCGGCGGGGCGGAAGCCTGCGCAGCACGGCCGGGCAGGTGCAGAAGTTCATCGGCGTGGGCTCCCTCCGCGGGGGTCCGACCA
>CDFB01052704.1:0-10290 GCA_000826425.1 Acanthamoeba lugdunensis | reverse complement strand
AGAGGAGCGCTGCCTTGGACTTCCCGTCGACGACGCTCAGCGAAAGGAACGATCGCGTGTGCTCATCGTTTGTGAACACCTCGTACGCCCCAAAGCTGGCCTCGAAACTGCATTGCGCGCACAGCACCTCATTCATGAGTGCCTGCAGGTACGGCGACAAGAGGAGTGGGACGTGACTGAACCTGCGCTCGGGTGTGAGGGTGGACCGCAAAAGGTCGATGAGGGGGTCGATCTGGTGCTGGCGCACGCCCACGGTGCGTGATATGCTGACGTGATAAATCAGCTCCAGCGGCCGGCGGCTGCTCGAGACGTCGCCGCTGCTTTCATCCCGCAGCTCGCTGATGGAGTAGACCTGTCGGCCGGGCAGCCTGCGCACATGAGTATGGGCCCACCGGACACTACCACACACACGAGGTACCAGTCGCGGAACTGTTGGAGCAGCCGATCGGCACACGGCATCAGGCCATCCACGGCTGTGATGTACACTGCGGACCGGCGCGCGGTGTGAGTGGGTGGGCTATGCAGGGGCGAGCACGAACTGCACAAACACGCGGCGAGCGTACCGGGTATGTAGACGAAGGTGGGGTAGTTGCCTTCGATGTGCGGAAAGCTCCGCACGCGGCCCAGGTGCGCCGAGGTGTCCTTTGTTTCGTTGGGGGAGCTGATGTCGCCAAACAGGTCGGCGGGCGGGGGCGGCAGCAGCACCACCGGCTTTGCACCCTCTGACACGCGAGCTTTCTTGGTCTTTGTTGCCGCCGCGAGCGTAGCACTCTTGTCTGGGGATGTGTCGTGTTTTCCCTCCAGCGCAGCAGCTCGGCTTCGCTTCAGGTTCATGGCAGCCGCAGTCACTTGTTCTTCCTCACCCACTTCGTCATCTTCGCCTTCATCGTAAGCCGCCAGCAGGTTCTCCATTTTTTATTTTTTTTTTTTGCTTTTCCTTTTCTAAACAGAAATTGATAAAAAAAAGTAAACTTTAAAATGGAATGCGTGGAACGCCGGAAAGAGAGAAGAAAGTGAAAAAAAACAACTTTTCTTACCCTTCATTTTCCGGATCTCATCTCTCGGCCATCTCGCGATTGTAGCGATCACCAACCTGCTCCATTCCGCTCCGTAAACGCTAGCTCCAAGACACCGTGAGGAGGATCATAATGCGTCGTGGTGCCGGACCCAACAAGAGCAAATTTGCTCCGAAATCAGGCGCAGCCAAGGGCAGATCGGGCACCTCGGCTGCAAAGGGCAATGCGAAGAACAACAAATCGTCGGCATCTTCGAAGAAGGGGGTAGCGGACAAGGCGGAGAAGAGGAAGCCGCAATCGCAGCTCGATGTGTATGAAGACAGCAGCGATGGAGAGGGCAACGCCGCGTTCTACTCGCACATTGATGAAGGGGCAAGGCCGGACATGGAGGGCATGGATGCGGCCGCCCGTAGACGCTTCAAGTCCACCATGATAAACGCTGAAGAGGATGATGACGAAGATGGAGATGTCTTTGAAGATGACGAGGAAATCGACGAAGATGAGGCGTTCGACGAGGAGGATGAGAAGAGATATGGCGAAGTGCTCAGCGGAATCGGCCAGAGGGGCAAGGAGGCGGCCAAAGGGAAGGCCGGCAAGGGTAAGGACAAGAAGAAGGCTGCTCTCAAGAAGCATCAGGTACGGAGGATCTTCATTTCCTTAAATTTCCAACAAATCAAAACGCTTGCTGATTTTTCGCGTTTTATTTACCATCAATTGTTATTAATGCGATGTGCTGCAGGAAATCACACTTTCAGAGAGCGATGACTCGGGCAAGGAGTACTCGGACGACGGTGACGACGACGAGGCCGATGGTGCCTCTCCTTGTCTTCTTCTCCGCTTCTCTCTCGGCCTCTTGGCACTCGCGCACCCGCACTGACTTTCTTTGTTGACTTTTGCCCCCCTCACGCAGACTTCGAGGGCGACGAGAACGAAGGCGACTTCAAGCGTCTGGACGAAATGTTTGACGAACTCGATGAGAATGAAGACGACGAAGAGGAGGCACGCCAGTCCCCCTCTTCACGTCGATTTGGATCCCACCTTTTTGGGCCACCTTCATGACTGACTAACTGCTGACCCGGGCGCACCACCGACCCGTTGTTATTGTTTTCTCTAGAGCGGCAAGGCGCAGGAGGGCGCCTATGAGCACATGATGGCCGCGGTGCAGGGCAAGGTGAGCGCTCATTGGTCTTTGCCGCTGCACTAGACAGTGGACTAACCCGCGCTGCCGATGTCGTCACAACACATCAGAAAAAGGCGAAGAGGAAGATGTCTGGTCCCTCGGCGGAGCAATTCTATCCCGAGGGCGAGTTCAACCTGCAGCCTTCTGGTAACTACTGCAACTGCCGCACCCGAGTCGAATGGCATCGTCTCACCCTCCCCTTTCTTCACCTGTGTGCCCGCGCGCGCAGCCAACAAGGGCATGCTCACGCTGGACGCGCTGATGGGATCGCTGAAGGACGAGCTGCAGTATGCCGACGTGAAGAAGCAGCTGACTGAACTGCAGAAGGTTTCTTACCCCTTCCCCCCCCTGCCCACAGCCCTCTCTCTCTCTCTCTTGTGTGCGAACGCGTTCTCGATGCGTTGACGTTCCTCCTCATCGCGTGTTATTTTGCCTGCTTCCTTGCCTGCTCCAGACGAAGAGCCTGCTCGCACAGCCCCTGGATCAGCCCATCAAGCAGAAGCTTACGCGCGAGGAGGCCTATGAGAAGAAGAAGGAAGAGATCACCGACAAGTGGGAGACCACCGTCCGGGAGAACCGAAAGGTATGTCAATCATTCGCCCCCTCGGGCCCGTGCGGAGTGTCAACTGATCCATTCCCATGTTTGCCCCGCGAGCACAGGCCGATCACCTCAAATTCCCGTTTGCCGAGCCGGCGCCAGAGAGGCTCACCGCAGCCAAGTTGGCCCTGATCGACACGGTACGCACACCTCCCTGAAGAGAACCACTCGTGGGCACGGTTGTTGACCGACGTATCGCACTTCCTCTCTTTCGTTCTTTTCTTGGCCGTGCACAGCCCCAAAACGATCTGGAGAGGGGCATCGCCGACATTCTGGCGCAGTCCGGAGTTGCGAAGCAGGCGATCGACCACTTCGAGGGCCTCGACATGAACGAGCTCAGCACCGACGAGGTCAAACAGAGGGAGGCGCAGATCAAGAAGATGAAGGCCGTCCTGTTCTACGAGGAGTCCAAGGCCAAGCGGAGGAAGAAGATCAAGTCCAAGGCGTACGTCCTACTCCCACAACAACCCTCTGCTCATGTAAGCCTGTATTGATTTGTTTGTTGTTGTTGTTGTTGTTTTGGGCGTGTGCAGGTATCATCGCATTCTGAAGAAGCAGAAGCAGAAGTCCGCCATGTCGCTGGACGAGCTTGGCCAGCTGGACGAGGAAACGGCCCGCACAGAGGCCGAGAAGATCGAGCGCCTCCGAATTCAGGAGAGAATCACCCAGAGGTGCGTTGTTGCTTGCATGCGGTTCCACCGCGCGCAACCTGATTCTCACAATTTTCTTTGTGCTGCACGACAGGCACAAGAACAAGGGCAAGTGGGCGCAGAGGCAACTGACGCGAGGCCACCTCGACACCGAGGTACCGCACCACCATGCCGCTACTGATGATGATACCTTCATCGTCGATGATATTCACTCTTTTCGCCTTTTCCCCCCTAGACCCGCCAGGCCATCTCGGAGCAGATCAAGATCAGGGACCAGCTGTTGAAGAAGCAGATGTACGTCTGCCACCCTGGGGTCCTCGAGGCTGTTAGCTGCGGAAGTGTGTGGCAACGTGAATGCTCACCCGACGGTCATCGCCTTGTTACGTCACGATCACAGGAACGCGAACGAGGATGACGATGCCGACATTGACGACATGAACGAGGAGGAGCTGCAGGAGGCCCTGGACATGCTGGAGAAGGAGGAGACGCCGCAGGTCACCAAGGTTCGCGCCGACTGCCGATCGTCGATCTTTGATTTTGATGGAGTGGCGCAGTGACTGACGTCCCGCGCGCGCATCTGCAGGGATTGATGGGGATGGACTTCATGAAGCGCGGTCAGAAGCGGCGCGCCGACGAGATGCGGGAGGCCAAGGAGGAGTGGGAGCGGGACATGGAGGAGATGATGCGCCAGCGCGACGCCGACAGCGACGACGAGAACCTCGAGGCCGAGGCGAAGGTGCCCGAGGAGACCGAGGTGAAGGGCAGGCGCACGGTTCAAAGGGACATGGGCACCACGAAGGCCGGGTCGTCCGGTTCGTCGGCGCCGGTCAAGTTCTCGGGCGCCACCCAGCAGACCGAGAAGGCCGCCCTCTCCAGCGGCCGCACCGTCAGGATGAGCGGTCACGCCACCATCGGTACCACACACACGACACGACACGACACGACACTACACACACTAGCCGAACATCGTCGCTAAGCCCTCCTTCTCCACCGCCCACCACGTCGTGTGTGTGTGTGTGTGTGTGTCCAGACGTGCCCGCCCTCCTCAAGAAGGGCACCAAGCAGACCACGAAGGAGCCCGAGATCGCCAACATTTTTGCCGTGGAGCAGTTCCCCGACGTCGAGGATGCGGGACCCGTCGTGCATGACGTGAACAAGACGAAGGACGAGGTGGCGGCCATCCTCAAGGAGAGCGAGGACCAGGCCGAAAGCAAGCGAACCAACAACAACAAGAGGGCGAAGAAGGCCAACAATGGCCAGACCCCGGAGAAGAGCAAGGCCGCCCCGGCCCGGAAGCAGACCCCCACCAAGGCCGCCGCCGCCGCCAGCAGCGCATCGTCGGAAGGCGAGGCGCAGGCGACGATGGAGGAGGAAGAGACGCTGGCCTCGCCCAAGCCCAAGGGTCCGCTGTCGGTGGCGCACATCAAGGCCCCGGCCGCTCGCCCGCAGGCCGTGCCCGACGAGGCCGACGAAGAGGACGAGGCCGACCAGGCCGACCACATCTCGACTACCACCACCACCACTAGCACCACCACCAAGACGTCGCGCCACGCTCCCCGAAACCCGGAGGTGAACGATATGGAGAACCCGTGGATGAAGAGGTCGTCAGCCGCGACGGGCGTCGTCGCCAAGAAGACCGCGCACTCGGTCATCACCGCTTCGCACGCCGGCACTACCGCCGACGACAAGGTGTCCAAGAAGCAGAAGAAGGAGGCGCTCGGCAAGAGGCAGCAGGCGGAGACCACGCTCAAGATCAACGTGGAGCGGCTCATCACCGACGTGGCCTCCGCCCAGGTCAAGGAGCACGACGACGACCGATCGGGCGCCGACAGCGGTAACGGCTCTTCTTCTTCGTTCAATCTGCTGGCGTCGGCGACCGAGGAGCAGAAGGAGCTCATCAAGCGGGCCTTCGCCAACGACGACGTGGTCGAGGAATTCAGGGCCGCCAAGCGAGCGGAACTGGAGGCCGACGCTCCGGCTCCGCCCAAGCCGACGGTGATGCCCGGCTGGGGCGCGTGGGTGGGCGAGGGCGTTTCGGCTAAGCCCGCGCCTCCGCCCAAGAAGCAGCCGCGCATCCAGAAGCCCAAGCGAGCCAAGGACGGGCTCCCGGTCAAGCCACCCACCAGGACCGACGACGGCCTCGACCACGTCATTATCAACCAGAAGCGAGACAAGAAGGTACAACGCCCACCTCAACGCCCTCCGCCCCAGACAGGTGGCCTCACCACTGTGCGTGTTTGTAGTTCGCGCGCTATCGGGCCGACCAGCTTCCCTCGACCTTCCGAAAGCAGCCGGAGCTCTACGAGGCGCAGCTCCAGACGCCCCTCGGCAGGGAGTGGAACACGCAGCAAGTCTTCAACGACATCACCCGCCCTCGCGTACGTCTTCAGGACCACCCCGCTCTCTCTCTCTTTATGGCGTCTCTCCTCTTGCCTCCCTCCTCGTTGGCGTTCTTGTTGGCTCACGCGCATGTCCCTCCTTGGTTGGTTGGTGCAGATCGAGACGAAGGCGGGCCACATCATCCGACCCATCTCGGAGCCCCTCGTCAAGAAGCAGAAGCAGGAGGAGGACCAGGGCGAGCCCGTCAACCGTGGTGCTGCCGCCGCCGGCAACAAGCGGAAGCGAGCCGATACCAAGAACGCAAAGCAGACCACCAAGAAGTGAAGCAGCTGCTGCCCTTCACTCCCCACTCCGAGCTCTTCATAAAACAACAAACTGCCATTTTTTCCTCTTCGTCGTGACGAGCTGGTGGTGGTCGTGGAGTCGTCAGGAGGACGCGCTGGCGGGACGCAGGGCGTACATGCGGACAGGGAGCATGCCCGGAGGGAACTCCTCCTGCACGGCGTCTCGCACCAGCATCAGCCCGGCCTCCTCGAACAGCCGACGCAAGTACCCGTCGGACCTGTCGTCATGCGCGTTCCAGTGTGGCGGCGATGCAGTGAGTCGAGAATGAGAGAAGAAGAAGAGGCATAATGAAAAGCGGACCTGGTGATGGAGTTGTCCTCCTTGTCCACGTAGAAGCCCTGCTTGGAGTTGAGGTTGTCCTTGATGACGATGATGCCATTCTCTCGCAACGCCTCCCTGCATCGCCGGAGAAACGCCACAAAGTCCTCTGCAAGGCCGCCACCAGCTGCGGTGTGAGTCGCGCGTGCGAGACGTGCAGGCCCGAATGGTGGCGACGAAAAAAAAAATGGGCTGCGTACCGTCGGTGAGGTAGCCGATGACCCACTGGATCCATATGAGGTCGTAGTGCTGCTTTGCGGGCGCAAAGGACTGCAAGCCCTCGTAGAAGAACCTCTCCACGCTGGAGCCGACCACACGACGAGTTGAGTCGCCCAGAGGAGTAAAACAATCCAATGATAATGAATGGACAACAGTCATAGGGGCGCACCGGTGGCCGTTCAGGGGCTGGAGAGGACCCAGCTGCTGCTTGGCCTTGTCCAAGAATCGGGCGTCGGGCTCCACCAGATCGACCTGCGGGTCACACGACACCCCGGCGTCAGCGTCCCCTCGGGCGGGGCCGGATTAATGGACGAAACGAGAGGCGGCATTACCCGATCGAAGAGGTCCAGGAGGAGGTGGCGAGTGATCCTTCCGATTCCCGCACCGCAATCTGCGCGCACGCGACACACGCGACACAGCGGACGAGGCGTGAGAAGTGTGTTTGCGCGGGGGATGAGGAATGGAGCGGTACCGAGAGCTCGAGTCGTCTCGATCGGAGCGAGGCTAGGTGGAGAAGTTGTGTCTGTGGAGGACGACGTCGAAGAAGAAGAAGAGGTGGAAGAGGTGGAAGTAGAGCCAATGGCGGGGATGAAGCTGGACAGGAAGGCGCGCGAGGTCTTGATGTCGATGGTGGACAAGAAGCCGAACCCGCCCAACACGCCGTCCAGGGTGGGCTCCACCTTGGCCCAGTACTCCTCTGCAGCGACCACAACGCGTTGGCAAACAACAATAAATAAATTCAATAAAGTAAATAAATAAATGGTGGGTGGTACCGGAGCCCTGGTACCAGGGCTTGCCCTCCTCCGCCGCTGTGGCGTCGTCGCCCTGCCCGCCCTCGGACGCCTTGGCGCGCTTCAGGGAGCGCCACAGGGCCTCCTCGCTCGCGTAGGCCGCCCCGTTCGAGTCCTCGCCCGCAAACTGGCGCCGGTCAATGGCGTGCCGCTGTGAGATTAAATCGCTCCGGCAAAAAACCGAGATGGTGGTGGGCCAACGAAAGGAGGAGAGCAGCCACTTGTGTGAGCACCTTGAGCTGGGCAGATGGAGGGTTGGATCCGTCATCTTCAAGGCGAGGCCTCTTGGCCGCAACGCTTACGTCGGCTGAGGTGCTGGCCTCTTCTTCAACGCCACGACTCGTGCTGTCCTCTTCCGGCACAGCCTCCACGCCTTCTGCCACCGAGGGCTCCTTCCGCTTCTTGCTATCCTCCACACCCTCCATCTCTGATCAATTCTTTATTTTATTTTTAAAAAAAAATAAACCAAACACCAAAGAAAAAAGAAATCAAAAGAAATGCGTTGTCCAAAGGAAATTGGTCCGGTCTTTTCGCCCATAGGTTTCGGGCCTTTCCTTCGTTTTCTCCTGTTGGACAGAGCCACGACTGCTCCGCGTGGTTTCGATGAGTAATCTAAACTCCATCAATTTCGCTGGGCGGTCGGGCTCTGGCGGGGAAAGGCGGCGATTGGTTACCGCGGTACTCCGGAGGGGAGGCAAGTTCGCCGTCGCCTTCTCTGCGCTCTTTGTCTTCTCTTCAAGGTACCACCCCCCGTTCGGCGAGTCCAAGCCTGCTGTGCACTCCACACAGCTGCTGGAATCTGTTCCATCCCGCACAGAAGAAGGGCCAGACAACATCCACAGCCAGTACGCTCAATCCCAGCACAGCAGCAATGACCACAATATTAAATCATGCTGCATGAGATGACAGGGGCATTAAAAACTAATATTTGGCCCCGATTGACACGAATTGCGATGTTTAGGTCTCAAGATGGAGGAATTGAAGCTCATGTGCCCGACCATGCCGTCGATCTCTGATATCACCCCCAAGGTGCAGCAGATGCTGAAGTTCCCCAAGAAGGTAACGAACCGATTTTCGCTTCATTTTGGCCTTCTCTTCATTTTAGGTCACATGACTGTATAAAGATTGGACGAGAGAGAGCAGCAGCAAGGTGCGTCATTGCTCACTTGTATCTGTGTTTGAAATGCGCAGCTGTTCGAGCGCAGCAGTGGCAAGGCCTTCCTCAGGCTCACCAAGGCCATCGTCCTGCTCACCACCGCCTATGCGTTCCTGACCGTCATGCCGTGGTATCTCCTGCCACTCGGCTGGATCATCACAGGCACCTGCTTCGCCAGTGTACGCTTCTTCCCCTCACGACTTGCAATTCGTTATCTTAGTCGGGGGCTTGTTTCGAAAATGTGATGCATCATCGCCATTTTCGCTCACTGGTAATCCTCGCTGCAGTTGCTGGCGGTGGGTTATGCCTGCGGTACCGACACGTTCTTCAACAACACCGTCGTCAACCACATCGTTGGCCAGATCTGCCTGATTCCCCTCATGCTCCCCTTCGAGGCCTGGTACACTCCCCCCTCCCTCCATCTACGTCGTAATATTCGTGGCCCCGTTGTTCCGTGGGCGTAGCAGTAGTGGCCGGGCAATCTATGTGGTTGTGCCTCGAGGTGGCCTAACCGTTGCCTTGGCGGCGTTGTCGCGCAGGCGCGAGGAGCTCACGCAGCAGAAGGAGACCGTGTGCGCCAAGGTGCAGAACTACCTGTCGTGCTCCCACTTCTGGTGGTGCAGCTCGTTCTGGCAGGGCATCACCGCGCACATTGAGGCCCTCTTCTCCCTCAAGGTGCGAACCTAGTTACTCCCTCAACCGCCTTTCAACGTCCCCCCCCCTCACAGCCAGCTCACACCCCGGACCTTACAGAGCAAGCGTGTGCTGGGCAACCTGGTGGTCCTCTACCTGGTGGCCGGCATCTTCTTCCCGCTGGTCATCTATTTCACCGGCGTGTGGGGCCTGTTCAAGTACTACATCATGCCCATCGTGGTGTACCACTTCTGGGCCTCCTCGTTCCTGAAGACCTCGTCCCTCCTCAAGCTCCTCTCCAACATCGAGAAGAGGTACCTAAACCCCTCGAGGCCCACCACTCACTACCATGACTCAACCCCCTCTTTTCCTTTGGCAGCGACCTCGTGACTCTGGCCCACTACAAGTACCCCAAGTGGGTCGAGTTCCTCTCGTGCGAGCTCAACTACGCCGTGTCCTCGCTGCACCAGTTCACCACCTCACTCAACGTCGATCTCCCGGCCGAAGAGGAGGAGGTACGTCCATCCAGCCACGAGAGCCCGTCCTCTTGCCCCAGGCACGCTGTGAGCTCACAAAAAGCATCGATCTCTGACAGACGACCGAGAGCAAGGACAACCTGAAGAAGGAGAGGAGGGTCAAGCAGGCCAACCCCATGATCCCCATCTACAACCTCAAGGAGGCGTTCAAGTTCCTCAAGGAGTCGACCGCCGAGTCCATCTCCGTCCGCCTGGAGGAGGTCGACTTCTTCGCGCTGCTCAAGTCGCGCACCGGTGAGCTCGTTAGCAAGGGTCTGATCAAGGACGCCACCCAGGCCCGCGACGTCATCGCCGACATGCTCAAGGAGGTCAACTGGATCACCGCCATCTTCCTGGCCGTCACCCCGGTCCTCGGTGCCGTGGGCCTCATCTACTGCCAGTACTACTGGCAGACGTGGGTGCTGTTCTTCTTCCACTACCTCACCGGAGGCATCGGCATCACCGCCGGCTACCACCGCCTGTTCTCTCACCGCGCCTACTCGGCCCACCCCATCGTACGTCCTCCCGC
>CDFB01052504.1:0-11926 GCA_000826425.1 Acanthamoeba lugdunensis | reverse complement strand
AGGGAGATAGCGAACAGCCCGTGTTCCTTGGTAACAGGCAAAGGAGAAGGTTACTACCGTGACCCCTCTCGCTGGACTAAGGCCAGTGGGCCAACGGGGTCCGCAGGGCCATTCTGGGATGTCGGTCAGTGCTAGCGGAGACCTTACCCAGGCGGTGTGGGTGGGCAACAAGCAACACGGCAGAGCCAAGGCGGTTCTCCCCAATGAGTGCTGTGAGGCCCACGGCGACTTTGTGGCCGGTATGAGGGAGGGCCTGTGGTTGGTTGTGGGTCCTCCCGACAACGGCAATCTGACGACGCAGACCCCGTGGAAGAGGGCCGTCTGGTGAGGTTTGTCGATGATGGCGGGGCGATTTCCTTGCCTCCAGTCTCGCTTCCGGCACTGCTTGACCACACCAACCTGTGCTCTCTCACCCGCGCCCGTCGATTAAGAAGCACGACCCTACGGTGAGATTGAGTGCGGCGGGCGGGCGCCATGGAAGAAGGCCGGCGGCCAGTCTATCTAAACCGGGCTTTGCAGTACTGCAGTAACGCTCCTCCGGACATGGTTTTTCAGCTGCCTGTTGGGCTCAGTTCGTACAACGAAGACTCACCCTCACCAAAGTGATGACTGTTGGGCTCCTGCGGGGACCGTGCACTAACGGAGGACGATATCCTGCGGACGGTATACAAGGACACGTGCTACAGATGGTTCCACTCCAAGAGCAACGTCTCCCTCCACATCACTAAAGACTTGATCAAGCCGGACAACCACATATGGACCGTTCCAGTGGTGGCACGCACTACCGTGCTGGCCGGCTACGCTGCGCTCCACAGCGATAACCTGCCAGGCGATAGGCATCTTTTATCGACACGCCAGCCCAGGTGAAGGCGAAAGCCCAGGGAGTGGGGGAAAAGGCTCGCCAAGACAGAAACGTGCCGCAGGATGTCGTCATGTCGTGCGCGTCTCTTGTGCGCAGCTACATCGCCAAGGCCTTGGGACCTCCTGCGCGACGACATGTCGCGCAACCGGTACATGCTCTATGACCAGCCCGAGTAAAAAGACGTGTCCGAGCTAGAGCCCAACTTCTTCCCCTTTGGCATTGCCACGGCCGAGCCACCTGTCACTTTTGCCACCGACTCAGCGCACACCGTCCAATCTCCAACATCTAAATGCCGAAGCAAGCCGCAGCGGCGTACAGTAACAACCATCACGGTGACAACTCGCCGGCGGTGCCGTTGATGCCAGTGGACATGTCCCCATCTTTTGCCTGCCGCATGTGGCAGGCTCTCGGGTACGTCCGCTGCCAATACCACTGATTGAACTGGCTCACTTACGCAAGCTACGGACAGCCGCCACTGGATCCAGAATACCTGTGCCGACGCATCTCAAGGCCGGAGACGGCGCCACGTGCCGAGTTCTTCAAGGCGTCAGTAACGAGCGACAAACTCGTACAACAAGTTCCTCGCGCCATTGAGGAATACGCCGGCAGATGTCAGCGTGAGATTGACACCGGCAGCACGTTCTTCAGTTCGCCAGTCGCCAGCGGGCATCCTCTACGTCGGTGTTAATGGCAATGTCGTTCTCGCTGTCATAGTCCTAGTCGTGCGGTCGAGCGTTGGCGACGTTGAGACTCTACCGCACAGTCGTCGACAAGACCAAAAAGCGTAAACTCTGCACGGCCTGCTTCCCTTGCTTTAAAAACCTGCTTCGTAGCTCGTACCGGCGGATACCTCAATGCAAGGAGCAACGCTGTTCGTGATGGTTTGAGGTGTGTGGGTAGTGAACGCTGAAATCACTAGGTGACTTGTTGCTAGGATATTGAGGATATTGAGGATTGAATGGATGTGTTAACTACTGGCGAACTGAGCTTCACACCACACCCTGTGAAGACCTGTTTTGTCTGGTTAGGTGTTCTTCCCTTGATTCAGCTGCTCATTCTGCATGTGCAGCTGTGGGGACACAACCCAGTGTTTCAACTGTGCTGCAAAAGTGTGATGAGGCCAAGTAAGTCCTATCGTCGGGGGAGGTAAATTATATGGAGGAGAAAACTGGTGGTGACCTACCTGGAATGTCTGGCGCGTTACAGGACAGGTCTCTATCCTTCATGGTGCAGGAGCAGTGTATGTTACGCCCAGTTTGCCATGTGCTGCAATGATGTGATCAACTCCAGGAATGATCCCAACAAGGATGCTCTCTTTCATTCCCTAGCCCTCTGTTCAGTGTTGGCTGATTGAATGAACTGTTGGTGTGTTGTTTGTCAACGCAGGCGGGCCTCTACCCCTCATGCTGTGGGACCAGTGCATACAACGCCAAGTTCCAGAAGTGCTCCTGGGAGAGCAAGATTATCCCCCTTACCAGCACTTGTGGGGCTGTTCCTGACCCGCCTGGGTTTGTGCTCCTGCAGCTGTCAGCAGGCTTGACAGAATACCAGGAGGTGAAGGCTTGAATGGAGGCGTTTTCCGGCGCAGCCAGGAAAGCACAGGATCCCACCACAGATCTACGAGGGCATCTATGTGAGACAAAGAGCAAGTGCCCACGAGGGGGGACACTGTCCATTGTTCTAGGGGGGAGGTGGGGTCACGCCTGTAGTGTCTCTTGTCTCTATAACCCAACGAAAGATGCCAATCTCAGCGACGGTCGGGCTGTGCAGTCGCGCGTGCATCGTCGTCAGTCACTTGCATCGTTTCCTTGTTCAGTAATGTGGGAGTATGCTGCAACACTCAAGTATGCGCCCTTTCGAACCAAAGTGGCGACCACCGCAGCGCTCTTGTTTCTCTGTGCGGCCTCGTGCCACGCCAGGGGGCCTGAGCAGATGCATGCCAGCCCACTTCAATTCAACTCTCTCAGCTTTGGCTTTATTTCTGAGGCTCCTAGGCGCCAACTTCTACGGCTGGGTAGCAGTCTGCCTCTGTTCACTTCTCCGACCACGAGCCCGAAAAGCAAGGCCTTCCTTCCCCTTGCCTTCTTGGCTCCAACTTGGGGCAAAAAAGCGCGCCCAATGGGTGAAAGGCTGGCAAAAAGCAAGGCCAACACCTTGCCCGACCTCTTGCTCAACCCCTTGCTCAACAACCCCTTGCTCTGGGCAGCACGGCAAGGCCTTCCCCTTCCCCCCTTGCTTCGTTCCCCTTGCTCAACCCCTTGCTCAACCCAACCCTTGCTCCTCCACGCGGTGAGAGAGGTGGTTGTGTGAGGCCTCTTGCTTTAGCCTCTGGCCTGACTGACCACATTGGTCGATTTTCCAGCAGCGGCCTGCGGGAAGCGGGAACAAGAAGCCGGCCGCAGCGCAGCAGGGGAAAAAGAGTGGCACTACTCCTGCATCCGTCCTCATCGCCGCTCAAATCGAGCGGTGGCGTCGGCGAGAAGCACCGAGCGAGCAAGGCAGCGGTGACTGCCTCCCCTGCAGCCACTGAGGGTGGCAAATCGACGCCGAAGAAGCGACATGATAACTCGCCAGCCGGGGAATCGCCCGCATTCCCGTTCCGCCCAGCCGCTTCGTCGCCCCTGCAGGGCCATCGCCCAAATCTCACCACGGCGCACCATCACCCCAACGCTCGCCCATGCCATTCGTCTTTGGGGCCTCCTCTGCCTCCTCTCCATCTTCCTCACCATCTACATTTACGGGCATCAAGTTTGTGCCAGCAGGTTCTCGGGTTCTTTTATTTTTTTATTTATTTATCCGCCCGCAAGACAAAGGAAGGGCTCTGCCAGCGATCTTCTTGCCTGGGGCCGTAGGAAAAATAAAAGCCCTTAGATAAATCGACCAGTGCGCGGTGAGAGGAACTGCTCTCCCGTCCTTTCGCGACGCCAAGGCCTTCACCTTGCTCTTATTGTGTGCGTGCCCTTCACTTTCCCCTTGCCTTCGCCCCGCCTGGCTGCTCGCGGAGTCTTGGCCCAGGCGTGGCCTCCCCTCTCCCCCCCCCTTGCTCTCCTCTCCGCCAAAAACCAAAAGGAAAAAAAGCTTCTGCCTTGATTGGATTTTTCCCTCTCCTTTTCCTGTTTGCTCTCAAACCCTGAACAGGCCACAAGGCAAGCGCATGGGTACCACATCTTCCTGTGAGAGATGCACAAGCAAGGGTGGTGTGTGGGTGCAGACAGCCTGAGGCAAGCAGACATGGCTGCCATGACACACAGCAAGCAGGGATCTCAAGCAAGGCCAAGAGCTGGGAAACCATGCACATGTCTGTGGATCAGTTGCTGCTGGTTGTGTGGGGCAGTCAATCAGGCCTCAGAGGGTAGTGTGGCCTGATGCTTGCCTTGGTGTGTAACAATAAATCAAGCAGGCCATGTGGTGCTGCACATACTTGGCCAACAACCCTGCAATGGTTGTCTGATGCAACTGGGGATGGATAACCTTGGGAGGCCATTGTGGAAAGCCAGCAGCCACCAAGTTGTTGTTGCCCACCATCCCACTGTGACACTCTATTTTCACACACACATGATTCCAGGATGGGCCATGAGAACTGCCACCCATGCACTCACCTGCAACACAGCCCACCTGCCATGCTGAGCACATGGTGGCACATATAAGATTCTATCTCACACACCCATGCAGATGCCTCCAAAGATGGTGCCTGGCTTGAAACCAACAACAGACAACACCAGAACCCTCACAAAGCAAATAGAGGGCATTTTCTCCTCTTGTCCTTCAAACTTTCTTTTGCATTTTCACTTTTCACTTTCCTTCCTTCCCCCCCACAGTGTTGGCGGCAACTGGGAGAGCAAGGGAAACTCAGTCACCCCGTGCTGTGCGTGTGTCCCTCTTGGCGCCAAGCACCTCGCCTCACGGTCCATCCTTGGGGGGTGCGTCTGTGTGGCAGGGAAAGAGGCGTAGGAGAGAGTGAGGAAAAGAGAGTGAGTGGGCAGTGAGGCTGAGGTCTAGCGCTGTCCTGGCGGGGGTACCCGGCTGCAGGTGCAACAAGGCCATGCACAGCAATGTCCCATCAGGGGATCTCACTCAGGCGGCTATGGGCTGACTGGGCAGGCCCAGGCGCTCAGTGACCATGGCCAGGTCAACGACGTAGCAGCCTGACGCCGTCCGGTCGGCACGAAGCACCGCCGCATTGCCGGTCTGATTGCTCAGACACACTCGAACATACGTGAGGGCCTGTATGGCCTCGGGCAACAGATACACCCGCAAGGTCTGGCGCACTGGAGCGTCTGCGCCTCCGCAATCACTCTTGCCCTCCCCGCCGACCTGCATGCGCGGCCGAGGCCACGAGACCCCACCCTGCGGCACCAGTGAGGTCTTTTCGTCTGCTCCACTGATGTCCTGACGTGTTTGTGAGGCCGTTGGTATGGCGTTGGTCTCAGCCTCTTCCACAGCCTGCAGTCTCCTTCTCCTCTTTGACTCCCTGGGCGGCTCCTGCTGGGGGTTTGGGGCAGCGATGCCCTCCTGATTTGGTGCTGAGGCGTCAGAGCGTGAAGCCTGAGGAGCAGGACCCAAACTTACCAGAATCGAAGGGGCGGTGCTGGTGAGTGGTCGCTTCCTTGACTGCGGGGTCTGTCCGCTATCAAGACAATTGGAAATCTGTGCTGGTTCAGTCGGCTTGTCAGCATGCTGTCAGGGTTGCGTAGAGGGCGTTGTGGCCGACGAGGCTGGTGGAGATACGACAGGGCTTGCGGGGGTGACCGTTCGAATGCTGCTTTCACAGTGCATATCCTTTTGCCTACCGCCAGTGCGAATACTGCCCTTGAGCAGTTATTGTGGCGAGAGCGAATGATTGCCTGTTTGTTTTTCTTTCGTCGGTTATTGAGGGTGTTTTGGTTATCAGGGACCCACTTCCCACTAATGGCTGATTGGGCTTCTGGAGAGTATCATACTGCGCCATTGGCTCGCCGTTGCGGAGTCCACGGAGGGAGGGGAAGGCAGCCAGAGAGAGCGAGAGAGAGAGAGAGAGCGAGGGAGAAGAGATACACTGATTACATTGTAGGACGTGGTACCAGGGTGACGCGTTGGAAGGACATACGACCACCGCCACCTGCGTAGTAGCCGTAGTGCAAGTTGAACTACTTGAGAAGGTCGAGCCTGCACAACGCGCTTGGTGCGTCAGACCTCACCAAAACATCAAGAATAGTGAGGCGAACTGCATTTCCCCAGTCTCATCTAGAGTCCACTCACGACAGAAATGGGACGGGGTCTGGGCGGGTTTAACCGGTCACAGTGACTAACAGGGCAACCCATTAACGGTTATTAACCGACATAACCACGACTTGGTCGGTATGGGCGGAGATCGAGTTCACACCAGATAGGCCTAGCTAGTGCTCCTCACCGGAGTGTATCTGAACAGATAAACTCCGACCAGTTGACTATTCTCTCGGAAAACAGGCACTGCACACGCTGGGGGCAGAGCCCAATGATGAGCCTCAGCCTTGTATATCGCGTCAAAATGGTAGTGGTCGCGGAGTGTAGGGAAGCCTGCACACCAGGGGCCGCGGCGATATCTTGACGCAAGGGAAGACTTCCAGACTGTCGGCAAGATTGCTAGGCAGTAAGCGGAGCACGCAGGAAGAGCAGTGGGGTGCGTTCCATCACTCACACTCGGAAATTGGCAACCGCATCGGAGTTTATCTACTCAGATAAACTCCGGTCAAGTGGCTGATAGGCATTGGGGGAAGCCGCAAAGACCACATGTGTACCCAAGCTCACCTGCCCCTTTGTGTACATGCTAGCAATGGTGACTGTGCTCCTCTCTCTCTCTTTCTCAACAGTGCAGACCCACCAAGGACTGCGCCAGCATGACGCGAAACAAAACACCAAACGGGCGCCCGCGGGCGTCGGTCGGCGTACACGGCTCAGACGACAAGAAATCGGTATTTTCCCTGAGCGTGTGTTAGGGACACCTTGTTCGTCGGCAACCCCCCGCACCACCAACCTCCCACACAGTAGTCCATGATCTTGCCACGGCTATGACAGGCCAAGCACTTTGGCGATGATGACCGCTACACCTCTCGTCCTGCGTTCCTCAGGTTCGCGTCCCACGAGAAGGTCAGGGATCACGCTTTTGGCAGCTGAGGCGGCAGGGTTTTTCATTCTCGACCTTTAGATCGCAACGCCAGCACCGACCCTTGCCGTTTTCGGTTTCGACATGGATGCGGCCGAAGCTGATCTCGGCGATGTCCTCGTTGACCAACGTCTCCATCCTAAGTTCGGACGGCAGGAGCGTGTACGCTTCAGGCACCTCCACCGGTGGATGACGATGATGAGGGGAGTGAGGACGATCCTCGCTTTCCTCCTTAGATTCCGCGAATGTCGCGTTATGTTCTTCACACTCGTCGTATTCGAGTACCTCGTCCGCCCAGAGAGGATCGGGAAGCGGGGCACCACAGAGAGGCGCGGGGTCGATGTGAAGTCTGTGCGGACGTATCCTGAACGGGAAGGGCGTGGTCCTGGTCCTGGCCTCTCGCTGGTCGTGCCACGGTGTGCTAGCCGTGACGTCGAGCCGGGCCGACCAACACGAGGCCACGCGTGATGAGATGACGTTGCACACGGACTGGTCCATCCACTCAGGGAGGTCCGAACAGCAGCTGCCGCCGTGAACCCACGGGTTGCGAAGGTGGTCGGAGACGTCGCCGCATGTGCGCTTCGGTATGAAGCACGGCAGGGGGTCTCCCTCGGGACCCGTGGCCGTGGCCTTTTCGTCGAAGAGGGCGATGAGGCACCTTCGCACCTCATGCTGCTGCTCCGCTTGCGACGTCCGTCCGTGATCGGTGGCGAAGCTGGTGGAAAACACTTACCTGGCGAACGACACGGAGGCCTCGAGGGATGCCAGATCGATCGAGGCGAGCCTCTGCGTGGCGCTCTCTAGCGCCACGTTGGAGTCCCATCCCTTGATGGTGCTGAACATCACCGTGTTGAGGTCTCTCGTGAAATCGTTGGGCACGACCTCGCCGGTCGGCAGGCCCCACGCGTTTGTCACGTCGAGATCCCTTCGGACGATGACGTAATAGGGACCCAGGCCAGTTACTTCCTGCACTGCAAGAAATTAAGCATGAAAAGCCTCGCCTTTTTTCGGCTGCCGTCAAACTTACGGTCATTCAATAAATAAAAAGACTTTATTGTTGTGCTTTTGGATTCGAGAGCCACCCCAAAAGTCATCCTCACCCTTCCTCCCCCTACACTAGAAAAGGGCAGGGGGCGAACAAGAACAATAGGGCAATCAGGACCGCTAGGGCCAGGTCAACGGGAGGGGCAGCCATGAGCCAGGCCCACACTGCGGTGGCGGACCACAGGCCCAGCAAGCGGACCAGCAACTTGGCCCTGGTCGCGCCCCTTGTGCGCAGTCTCTGTGCTAGGCCTCCTTGCTCCTGTGCCAGAGCAGCTCTGTTTGTTTGTAAACATGTTGAAAGGTTCCATTAAGGCCCATGTGCACACTTGCCATATATTGATCTATGCAAGCATCTCCATACCTTGGTTGCTGTTGTCGATCAGCAAGGGCAAGGTCCAAGATGCTGCGGAGGTTCTGGGTCCACTGGTGGTGGTGGTGGTTGTTCATCCTTGAGAGGGAATTAGGGTTGTTGCGACGTGGGTTGGTGGTTTTCTTCACCCTCTGGTGCCGTTTCCATTTTATGTCACATCCACTGTGTCCATCCTCACATTGCTAATTTCCGCAAGGCTTCTGGTTTTGGTCCTCTTTTCCCCGTCTCCTTCGTCCTTTTCTCTCTTTTCTTGCAGACGGCACCGGCAAGAGGCGAGCGGAAGGGGTTGGAAGGCCTTGCTTTCTGTGCTTGGCTGTCCGTTATTGGTTGGCGTTTTCCCCCCTTTTCCCTTTTCCTTTTTCCATTTACCTTTTTTTTGTCATCGTTGGTTATTCGCCAGCGTTGGCCTTGAGGGCAGGGTGTTATTAGGGCCCTCACTTGGTGGCACTGGGTGTATGCAAGGTGGTGAGGACAGTTCATTGGAGGGGCCCAACATGTTCAAAGGGGTGATGATGGTTTTGCCAGGCAGTTAATGAGCATGCAACAACCTGAGATCCCACACGAGCAGTGATAGTGATGGTGTGCTGGTGGTGGGACAACAACACACCTCCAACAAACCACTGACAGAAGCTGCCTGCATGAAAGGAACTGTCAACAGAGGCAGTGCGCCATCTGCATAATGGAACAGGGGTGACTGATGAAGCCCATGATTTTGAGGCTCCATTCTGCTGTGCCCAGAATGGAGATATTGTCAAGAGGCACAGGGTGTGATGCAGTGAGATGCCAAAGAGGATAGTGGCTGATACTGATCCTGTGCCAAATGTGACACAGTGGGCAAAGTGACGTCCAGCAGTGGGCAAAGTGTTGCCCAGCAGGCTGGCGGGTGCATCCACGTAAATACACCACCACTTGCCCTTGGTTGAGTAGTACCTGTAATCACCTTAAGCTGTGGTCTGCGCAGTCGCATGCACTGGCGCCCGCGGGCAGTTTCGAGGCCGCGTAGAACGTCCTCTTTGGCCAACGCGAGTATTAGGTGGGCTCCGCGACGGTGTCGCTACGCATGTCCTGTGGCGGTATGTCTGGCACACGAGATCTTTGTGCAGACGGGCTTCTCGAGATCGGCTGCATGTTGCCGGGGTACTGAGGTTGAGGCTTGGAGGGTCCGTCGCCAGCGCTGGCCCCCTGAGAGCCAGAAAGAGTCGTTTTTTTTCTCACCTTGAACTGCTGGTTGTTGGCCGAGGACTGCCCGACCGATCACGTCGACGGACGCATCGGGCAAAGGGGTGATTATTGATACGTTGCATGTATCGTCACGTGAATGCCCAATCCCTGAGCAAATGCACGGAGCCTTGCTGGCCACGGAGCCAGCAGATGCGCAACCAAGTCCACAGGGAATGAGCAACCCTGGCGCCCATGTGGGCATTCGCCTACCTACATTCCGACCGCGCTCTGCACATCTCCGCGTACCGTTGCAACAACTGTACTGTCTATCGACACCAACATCACCTCTCTTGATCATCCCATAATAATCGTTGACCCTCGTGGTACAGTTCGCATTCGTCCACACCGGCCTAGTTCTTTGTCGGCCTGTCCGCCAATGCCGGCAACACGGCGACCACATGCCCATCTGCCGGTGATGCATGAAAAGACCGGAAATTGAATCCGCCCAGCCCCTTGACCACCCTTCCCTCATGTCGCCCTTGAAGCACTTTCCGGAGATATGCCCTTCTCGTTCTTTGCTGTCACTGTTTCATTCCGACCTGACCCGACAATGTCGCGATCTACATGCACGTATCCAGGCCAGTTGGCCTGGTGCGGACCGCCAGCACCACACACTTGATGGCGCGTTCACTGGCTTGCCTAATATTTACCAAGTCGGGCAATCTTCGTCCACAAAGACACGTAACTCTTTCCTTCCTCATCTCTGCGGGCGCTTGTCTGGCCTTGAGGAGGTCCTAGCCGTCCCACTGGAATAGCTGCTGTTGCACCTCGAGTTGCTCTAGCAGATTGGTCCTCTGAGGTCGGCGGCTTCATGCAGGAGCACAACGGGAGGCTGCATGGGGAGGCGTTCCTCGAGTTCTGCAGCGAAGCCGTAGCCGAGGTCGTGCGGACCGTCTTCCAGCTCGTAGTAGCGCACTCGGGTGGTGGCCTTGTCGAGGAAGAACCACGAGGAGGGAGCGTGGGCCTGCGACGGTTGCATCTGGAGCGTGAGGAAGAGGTGGTAGGGCGGCAGGAGCTCGCCCTGGGAGTATCCGGTTATCTTGGCCCACCGCCTAGTTGGCAGGTGGTTGTTGGTATTATTGGTATGAAGGAGCCACAATGGCAGCACGCGAGCAGATGAATAATGCACCTGACAGTAGGGCCTCGGACTAGGGGTCAGGCAAGGAGGAGATAACTCCCGATGCCTCCCACCACCACCTCGGCGCCGCCCCACGGGGCGCTGCTGTAGGCTGCCCACTCGTCGGCCTGGCGAGAAGGCATAGGCACGAGGAAGGAGAGGCTCTCCACTTCTTGGGCCTCTGGCATTGCGCCAATGGCGGCCACCAGCAGCGGCAGCGCCCGCCGCACCCAAGGGGGAGGGTGTCTTTCCACTGAGTGAGGCCGCATTAGGCAAGGCCACGGTTAGGCCTGTCGCAGTTGTTGGTGCCAACTGCGAGCGTTTGATTGTGCCCTCAGGAGAAGAAGCCACCGCCTGCTAGGCGACCCATCACCGGATTCCGTCCCTCGGAAACCCACCGGTAGGTCCGTCGACATTGTACCGTCATTTGGATGGAGAGCGTGTGCGCCAAAGCCTCAGCACGCAACACATTGACCGGAGTTTATCTGGTCGACCTTCACTCTTGGAAACAAGCAAAGCACACGCTCCGGGCGTGGAGCCCCTGGCCTGAGTTGTGGCTTGAGCAGCAAGTTGACAGTGGTCGGAGGGTAGGGAACCCGCACACACAGAGGTCTAGGAGCCGCTGCACTGGGCGAGGGGAGACCTCGATGCGTGGGATGACTTTCAGACTTCCAGCCAGATTGTTTGGCAGTTGACAGGGCCACGGGCAGGGAGAGCAGGATGGTGTATTAAACATGTGTGCGCCCAACTGCTGCTCATCGCCTCGGTCAACAGCCTGAAGCGGAGGGCTCTGGGCAGCCCGCCATACCCCGTCACACACCAGTCACCGGCGCTGTGTCGGGTGGCCAGGGGACGGAAGCAAGCACCGTGCGCGGAGTTTACCTTGTCAGACAAACTCAGGTGTGTCGACGGATTTCTCCGGAGCCAACGACTGCTACCACCTCCGCGGAGGGCTAATGCCACCCTCTCCCCTCTCTCCAGTCCAAGACAAATTGACAAGAGCGTCACAAGACAACCTGGCTTGCTTGCTTGCGTGGCTCAGGGAGATCGCCTTTCGTGGATCTCCGTTCACTTCTTTTCTCTGCTGGGTGTACGAAGAAAGGCAAAAAAAGAAAATAAAGAGAAAAAAGGAAACATCTGAGATCTTGTGAATCGGTTGGTCTCGGTAGAAAAAAATGCCTTTCTACTGGC
>CDFB01052501.1:0-13912 GCA_000826425.1 Acanthamoeba lugdunensis | reverse complement strand
AAGGTTTGCAGGCAAGGCGAGAAACCACGAGGAGGCGGCCAAGAAGCTGCAGCGCGCTCTGAACGAGTTCCGCATCCGAGGTGTGAAAAACAACATCCCCTTCCTGCAAAACGTGCTCTCGCACCCGAAGTTTCTGGCGGGCGGTGTCAACACGAGCTTCATCGATACTATCCCTGAACTTTTCCAGTTCCACGAGACCCAGAACAGGTGCCCCATCCCATCTGACCTCTCATATGATCGTATCGATGGACCATTGCTCAAACCCTGTAATCGTGACTGCTCAACGTTGTTTTACAGAGCATCAAAGATCTTGAACTTCCTGGCCAACGTGCATGTGAACGGGTCCCTCACTCCACTGGGAACCCCCAACAAGCCCGCCAATATAACTCCGCAAGCACCAGACGTGCCTCACAGTACGTGTTGGGCTTGAATGGTCATTGTTGATTGATCCGTGAGCGTCATTGTATATATCGAGCTAACACCTCCACAGCCGATCCGCCGCAGGGATGGCGCAGCATCTTCCTGGAGAAGGGCCCGAACGAGTTCGCCAAGGCCGTGCGCGCCCACAAGGCCCTCCTGCTGACCGACACCACCATGCGCGATGCCCACCAGTCCCTGCTGGCCACCCGCGTGAGGACCAAGGACCTCCTCACCATCGCCCCCGCCACAGCCCATCTTATGGCGCCCCTCTACAGGTACCAATCCCGGATACCGGATCTGCTACCGGCCAACAGCTCTTTCGTGGGCGGCCACTCACGATCACCATTGCTGCCGCTAGTTTGGAGATGTGGGGCGGTGCCACGTTCGATGTGGCGCTGCGCTTCCTCCGCGAGTGCCCGTGGGAGCGGCTGCAGAGGCTGCGCGAGGCAGTGCCCAACATTCCGTTCCAGATGCTGCTGCGCGGAGCCAATGCCGTGGGATACACCAACTACCCGGACAACGTCGTCCACAGGTTCTGCCGCGAGGCCAAGGTCAACGGAATCGACGTCTTCCGCGTCTTTGACTCCCTCAACTACTTCCCCAACATGGAGCTCGGTACAGAGCCCGCCGCCGCTCCTTTGTGAGTCCCAATGGTTTCTCTGAAGTGCTCACCTGGTTGGTGGTAGGTATCGATGCGGTGGGCAATGCTGGCGGTATTGTCGAAGCGGCGATCTGCTACACGGGCGACGTCACCCGCGGCCTCACTGACAAGGACTACAAGTACAATCTGGACTACTACGTCGACTTTGCCGAGAAGCTGGTGAAGAGACACATCCACGTGCTCTGCATCAAGGACATGGTGCGACATGGCCCGCCATCACACCATAATATCCCGCTTAGTGCCAGGTGCTGATTGGTGCTGGTCATTTGGTTTCAGGCTGGGCTGCTTACGCCCCAAGCTGCGCGTCTCCTGATCGGCACCCTGCGCGAAAAGTTCCCCGACGTGCCGATTCACGTGCACACGCACGACACCTCCGGCGCTGGTGTTGCGGCCATGGTGGCCTGTGCCGAGGCCGGCGCCGACGTGGTGGATGCCGCCATCGACTCCATGTCCGGCATGACGTCCCAGCCCTCAATGGGCGCCCTCGTCGCGTCCCTCAAGGTACTACCTTCTCGCCTTTAATAAGGTGAGGAATGCACAAGAATGAACGGTGTCGCATGGTGACCTTGAATGTGTTTCTCTCTGCAGGGTACTCCGCATGACACCGGCCTTAAGATGAGCCAACTGTATCCCATCAACAACTACTGGGAGCAAGCTCGCACGCTCTACGCACCCTTCGAGTGCACGACCACCATGAAAGCAGGTACAACAGCTGTCGTCAAAACATACGCGTGCTGGGCATGTTCAAGCGCCGTCCGTCACCTGATCGCCTGCTCTTGTTGGTCGTCCATTCCATCTCTGCAGGAAGCTCTGACGTGTACGAGCACGAGATTCCTGGTGGCCAATACACCAACCTCCACTTCCAGGCCTATTCGCTCGGCCTTGCTCACCAGTGGCCCTCGATCAAGAAGGCCTACGCCCAGGCCAACAGGTCCTTCCGCTGACACACCCAGTATGGTAATTGATGAGAATGATTGACTGCTTCAATCAATCCAGACTGCTCGGGGACATCGTCAAGGTGACGCCGAGCTCGAAGGTGGTGGGCGATCTGGCGCAGTTCATGGTGCAGAACAATCTGGACGAGGAGAGCCTGCTGGAGAAGGCCGAGGAGCTCAACTTTCCGTCGTCGGTGGTGGAGTACTTCGAGGGCCTCATCGGCCAGCCGCCCGGCGGCTTCCCCGAGCCGCTCCGCACCAAGGTGCTCAAGGGCAAGCCGTCGACCAACGGCCGAGCCGGGGAGTCGCTGCCGCCCCTCGACTTCCACAAGCTGAAGCGCGAGCTAATCGAAAAGCACGGCAAGTACCATATCAGCGAACTCGACGTGCTCAGCGCCGCCCAATACCCCAAGGTGTGTAGTCTATCTTGCCACTTCTCACTCCCACGCTCACGCTCACACCCACTCGGCTCACCATGCAGGTGTTCGATGAGTACATGGACTTCAAGCGCCTGTACGGGAATGTGTCATCGCTGCCAACCCGAAACTACCTCACCGGCCCGGAGGTGGGCGAGGAGATCAAGGCCGACATCGAGCCCGGCAAGTCGCTCCACATCATGCTCAAGGCCGTGGGCGCGCCCAACGCCGACCACAAGCGCGAGATGTTCTTCGAGCTCAACGGGCAGCCGCGGTCGGTCTTTGTCGAGGACAAGAAGGCCACGGCCAAGGAGGGCGCCGGCCACGCCGGGTCCAGCAAGTCGCGGGAGAGGGCCGACCCCTCGAACAAGAAGCTGGTGGGTGCGCCCATGCCCGGCTCGATCGTGGGCGTCAAGGTCAAGGACGGGCAAGAGGTGAAGAAGGGTCAGCCGCTGCTCGTGCTCTCGGCCATGAAGATGGAGACCGTCGTGGCGGCTCCTGCCGACGGCAAGGTCAAGCGCATCATTGCCAAGCAGGGCGACTCCCTGACCGCCGGCGATCTGCTGGTGGAGATGGAGTGAAGTGGTTACCATCTTCGCTCAGCTGCACAGTAAATCGCAGCATGTTCTTTTATTATGGCACCGTGTTGTTTGTCTGGCTGTGAAGCCTTCACAGCCGCAGGTGACATCTGGTCACGATCGCAGCTGCTCCTTCACCCAGGCGGCGATGTTGTCGAGCTCTTGGTCGCACAGGGGGTCCTTTTCCTTGGCGATGTGATGGTAGTGCAGAGGGAACACGTGGGCCATGTTGGGCACGACCTAATCCACTGCGAAAATGGAAGGCCGCACAAAGTCGAAAAAATAGTGCCACCCCCAAATCGCAAAAAAGGCCGGAATTCGGAAAGTGAGCAGAAGCGAGTGTGCGCGACTTGAAGGGAAATCGAGTATCTTGAATTGTCGCAAACACTCGACTGTTACAGACTGTCTCTCCCCTCGACTTCCACTGGTCCCTGCTCGTCCACATCCTCCGTCTCCGCTCGCTCGTCCACGTCCTCCGTCCCCGCTCGTCCACGTCCTCCGTCCCCGCTCGCTCTTCCACGTCCTCCGTCCCCGCTCGCTCGTCCACGTCCTCCGTCCCCGCTCGCTCGTCCACGTCCTCCGTACCTGGGCAGGAACACAACTTAGCAAAGTGAAATTGAAAGTGTGTGTGCCTGCGCCCCGGTCCCATGTACCCGCTATTCCTCTCGCAGATCTTCCTCATCTGTCCCACCGGCCTGGCTTGCAGAACTCGGCCAGCGGTCGACGATGTGCCAGAGAAGTCGACGGTTGTAGAGGTGATATTGCGAGTTCACGAAATCGACCGGCAGGCTGATGCGACGGGCGACACTCCATCCGCCCCAGCCCAACGGCACGTAGTACGCGGCATGCGAGAGGGTGAAACTGAGTAACTGGGTGTGTTGGCTTCGTTGGCGCGCTGGTTTCGCAAAGTTGACCTCGAGCCACCCCATCCGCGAGCCCTCGTGCTCCACGCTCAAGATCCGTAGAATCTTCGCCACGACGATTCGGTGGTGCACGTCGCCTGGAGGAAGAAGCTTGGTCTCTTCATGGTCATCCGAAAAGACGAAGTCATCCTGAATGTAGACCACCAATAGTTGTTAGTGCTATACTTGAAAACAGGGAGGGCATACGTACCTGACTCCGATCTTCAGGCGCACGGAGGACAACGACATCGAATTGCCGAAGGACGTGGCTGTAGAAGTGGAATCCTCCGTGAGAGAGCGCAGTGCTCAAGTCCGTGGCCTGCCACCCCGATGAGCCAAGCTGGCGAGTGACGCCAAGCTTCAGTCGCGACAGTCGTGACCCGTGAAATGCACCAGCAGGCTCTGAACGCCGGGTGACGGTATAGGGCTGCTTCCTCCTTGGCAGGGGTGGCGGTGGGGCCAGCCGGCGCAGGACGACGTCCTTCTCATGCGTCTGCACGACGGACACAAGTTAAAACAGATCAAATAGAAAAGAAAGCTATGTACCTTGACCAAGACGTCCCTGGTTATGTTTTTCTGATTCGTGCGCCTGCTGAGTCGCTTGGCCGCCAGATGTCGCTGCTCCCAAAGCGTCGTATCTTGAAAGGAGGGTGGACCGAGGAACTTGATCGTGTCCCCCCAGTGTTCACACGTCTCGAAGTTGGGGAAGGTGAAGCTGAGCGTCGTCTCCTTGGGTAGGTCGCACATCGCTCGCGCCTTCCCCTTCTTCGTCTTCTTCCCCTTCTTCGTCTTCTTCCCCTTCTTCGTCTTCTTCCCCTTCTTCGTCTCCTTTACCCTCCCATACAATTCCACCATCTTTCTCTTCCACAAGAGCGTCGCTGTAGTCAGTTTCTCGAGGGCCTCGTTCGTCCACTCTTCGTCGCCGAGCATGCGCACGATGTCGATGTGCAGCGCCCAGCAGATGAGCTCGGGAGGCGAGATCAAGCCCCGGAGACAGACCTCGAGCACCTGGAGAAGACTCGCCATCTCGCCGCCTGTAAGCGAGGTGACGCCCTGAAAAAACGCACATGTGATCAGCCAAATATACAAAACATCAGTGCCAGTACGTACCTTCTTGTTCTTCTTTGAGAAATCAAACCGTGTAGGAAAGCCACTCTTGCCCGGGAAGGCACCGTACTGCTTGATACGACGATTCAGCTCTACGCTGATGTCGTTTTTCAAGCATGTGTACCGCAGATGTCTCTGTCACATAAACAAATGAACTGTGGGTGAGTCAATGAACAAACAAAAACGAGATCAACGCACCTTCACATTGCCGAGCAACTCGAGGTGCAACGTGCAGATCCCGAAGCAGAGGAAGAAGGAACACCGCATCCACAACAGTTCGCAATGTATTGCTGAATGTCGCCCGCGTCGCCCGCGTCGCCCGCGTCGCCCGCGTCGCCCGCGTCGCCCGCGTCGCCCGCGTAGTAGTTGCTGTCATCGCCGCTGCCCTCGTAGTCGCTATCGCCGTCACCCTCATCGCCCTCGTTGCCGTCGCCCTCATCGCCCTCGTTGCCGTCGCCCTCATCGCCCTCGTTGCTGTCGCTGTCGCCGTCGCCGTCACCATCGCCCTCATTGCCCTCGCTGTCGTAGTTGCCGTCGCCATCGCTTGGCTCCTCATCGGCGTTGTCGATGTCAACCCAATCGTTGATTTTGCGAATAGGGTAGATGAAGCTGTTGATGGTGTCTTCAGCCTCACATCTTCCTTCTGCGTCTCCGCATACACGTTCTGGCCTAGAGCGTTGCACTTGTCCAAAATGGCAATCAGTTGTGCGAATGGGGAGAGGGAGGAGGGAGGAGGGAGGCGTACGCTGTTCCCACACTTGATGCTTGAAGGTGTCGTGGTGGCGCTTTGAGTTCGCCTTGTACTTCCCCCCGCACGCGCACTTGTGTGAGTCCTGCTCTGTCAGCTTTGTCCGCTTCATTCCTGTCCCCCCCCCGTGTGGAATTACTTTATTTTTCCGTTGCATGGTCTTCCGACCAGGGGAGGCCTTCAACGAGGAACTGAAGCTCGGAGAGAGGCCCTGAGCTCAGCATGGGAGGGTCAGCTGCCGCAAAACACAGGCAGTTGACGAGAACGGGATAGCAGCTCTCACAAACGACCTCCATCCCGCCTGTCACCCCTACACTCCTGCACCACAAATAAATAAATGAAGATGAGACAATCAAGAATTGAAAGGAGAGAGTGTGATGTACCGTGGAGAGGAGTACGAGACAACAGTGTCCCACGCATGAAGTCGCCGCCAGCACCAGTGCAGGCAGCACCTGCCGAAGAGGAGCTTGCCGTTCTCATCACAGGCCATGCGCGTGAGGACCCTGTGCGGCGAGACCCACCGAATCAGCTTCTTCGGCCTGCCATCAAGTGCGTAGGCGTCGACGGTCTCCGTTGATATCCCCCACACCTGCAACCGCTTCGAGTTGGAGGGCATGGGGTGGATGGCCATTGCTAGCCGCTCCTCATCACTCTGAAAGAGAGAATAAGCACATTTTCACATTTCAAAATGCAAGATCTGAGGAGTACGAGTACCAGGGCTGGCGGAGCGCTTTCCATTGTGTCCTCGTTGCGCGGCTCGTCCTCGTTGCGCGGCTCGTCCTCGTTGCGCGGCTCGTCCTCGTTGCGCGGCTCGTGCTTGTTGATATCAAGGGAAGAAGTTAGGACTGTGTAATGCACTGCGTTTATAAACAACGTACCACAGGACGAGGCTCTATCCTGCGCAACTTCGGCTGTCGTGGTTTCCATCTAGCAATACGTTTCCGCCATCTGTAAATTATTAGAAAGATAATAAGAGGAGCTTATGCAAGGAACGTACGAAGCGTTGTGAAAGGCCGTGAAGATGGCGAAGAGATCCTCCTCGTCGGTCGAGCTCCCAGTGTAGTTTATGAGGACTGCAAACAGTCTGCGGTAGAGCTTCTCGAGGCCCTGTTTCACGTCATTGGTGTAGAAGTGCGTTTCGAAATCGCGAACCTGGCCATGCTGGTCCCAGCGATAGTAGAGGTGGAGGTAGTAGTCTTCCTCCGCCACCTTGCCGAAGAAGCTGACCATGTCGTACTCGATCCACAGCGCCTCGTTGTAGGATGCCTTGCCCATTCGCTCCTTGAGGTCTGCACGGGACACGCAAATCTCGTACTTGCACAACTAATCCATTCAGGTTAGCAAATTGTTGGGAAAGGAAAAGGAGGAGGGCGAACAAGCTTGATCTTGCGCATTGCGGCAACGTTGATGAAGATCGCCTTCCACCTATTGCCCGGCTTGTAGTGGCGGGCGAGCGCAACGGCCGCATCAGCCCTGCGATTCAATGAAAGAATTAGGCTCGGCCAAAAGGTGTAAATGGGAATGGAGAATTCGTACATTGTTGGTTTCTCGTGCTTTCGTTTAGTTGCACCTTTTGATCCCCGAGTTGTCATCCCCTTTGTGTTGTAGGCCGCCGCCCTAAGGCACCTAGATGAAACAAAATTAACAAAATTGCAAAAATTTCGGCCAATTGGGGACGATTTGAAGTAAGCGCACGATTCACTGGGTCCCAATCTGATAGATGAAAGACATGTTAACGTTAATGGATCAAGATGAGAAATTGAGAAGGGAAATGTACTGCGCCATTTGAATTTTCTGCTGCAATCGCCGTCCGATCAACCCTGCATAAGGGAGGAAGCTGTCGTTAGCCCCCCAGGGTTCAAATCGAAACGCGAGGGCTTCCCCGCACCTTTGGAAGTGCTACCCCGTCAGGGAGCACTAAAGAAAACCAAAACGCGTTGCTTCCCTTTTGTACTTCTGCCATGCCCGGTAAAAACCAGGCAAGACTTTCCGCGGATCGCACGAAAATCATTTCTCTTGTGTTTTCTCTTCCTATCTTTGTCGATACAAATCCTGGTTATAACCGGACAGATGGTAAGGAAACGCAGGCAAACGCCAAGCAGGTCTTTCGTGCTCCCTGTCGGGGTAGCACCAGGAGGTGCGGGGGGGGAGCTTTTGCCATTCCTCCACGATGTCGAACACACAAAGCGGTACGCTTCCTCACCGCCTCTGTGTACTTCATCTTGGTGATTGAATGGCTATTTTTTTACTCCCTACAGCAGTTCCTTCGCGATTGAACACTTCCGTTCGCGGCAAGGGGAAGGCGACTCCGGCTTGCACGCGAGGTACTGTTTAAATCTTTATTCATTTAATTCTCAAGAAAATACTGTTAATCAACACGACATTGATGGCCAGGAACGTTGTCCGGTGGACGTGGAGCAGCGTTGGCCCACAGGCCAGCACCTACGCCGCCACCCAACGGTGTTGGATCCAGCCAGGCAGCAGTCCGAAACAGTGGTATGCTCTTCTCCACGATCTTTTAGAGCGATCGTTTCGCACCACACAATCTTTTCGCGCTACACGATCGTTTCGCACCACACATTCTTTTCGCGCTACACGATTGTTTCGCGCTACACGATCTTTTCGCGCTACACGATCTTTTCGTGATGCACGAACACAACAATCTGTGGGTGGTGTAGATATCGCGATGCTAGAACGTAGGATCGATCGGTTCGAGCGCCTCATGGAGACGAAGCTCGCTGAGCTACTCGTGGAGACTACAACGATGGCACAGTGCCTCAAGGAAATGACGAACAAGGTGTCGAAGAAGCAGGTCATGGTCTTCTTCGCCGCGAAGATTGAGGAGATCTATTTCGACCACGCCAGCTTCCGACCTGATGGGCGCCGGCTGCTCGAGATCGAGGGCGTGGAGGAGCTCAAGGCACTCCACAAGGGCAAGCTTTCGACTAGCGCTAAGAATTGGATGCATGCAAGTCTGACCCCGATGGTATGCACCATCATTTGCTTCTTTACGTCATCAGTACTGACTGCAATCTATATGTATATAGCTGTCTACGCGCAGGGCTGCGCTACGCTCTGCGATCGAAGAGGCGATCCTTGCCTACTATCAAGAACAGGAGCCTCGCAAGAGCTTGGTTGAGTTCAAGAAGGAACTCAGGAAAGGTACAGACCATTCTTACTTTCAGAAACGGAAGAGCGTTCGCTAATTGTATGCGCAGCTCAGAATAGGCGTGACACATTAGTGCGCCAATCGGTCAGGGTGATTGGGGAGTACACCCACGAGTGCACCGATGCACCCGGCGATATCACGCTCGTGCACCAAGAAGCGGCCTTGGAGTGGTGGTCGTCGCAGATCTTCAAGGGTTCGTCGACGAAAGCTAGTAAAACGCAAATGTGGATGTACAACAGATTGATGCAGGTGCGTCATCTCTCTCGTATTGAAGTTTTATAACGTATTCTCACTCTTTAGAATTCAAATTGCAGTGGCTAGGCATCAAAAAGGGTCGACGTTCCAACGAGGGCGACAAGGAAGCGGGTAGCGATAGCAGCGTGCTCAACGAGGAGAAGGACGATGATGGCTACCATGCCAACGGTGACCGTTTAGAAGCAGACGATGGTCACGGCATCGAGTACGACACTCACCTCAGCGACTACGACGCCGGAGCTCGTCTTACGGAGAGAGCGAACGAAGTCGAAGAGGGTTCAACTGCTGCCCACGCCGAAGCCGAGACCGAAGGCGGCGATGGCGATGACGATGCTGCTGCGAGTGACGACGCCTGGGACGGAAACGCTGATGGCAACGGTAAGATCATTAGCGATTACAATACCGACGAAGAGGAGGAAGCCCTTGCGGAGAGCGTCCTTGACGACAACGCGCAGGACTGGATGACAGAGGAGGTGCGTCTTCCATTCACTTTATCCCTTTCTAAGCTAACAGCAGCTTAGGCGCTTGGAGTGTTTATCGATCAGGTCTCATCGCTGAAGATTCTCGGTTCATGTGGTTCTACCCTTCAGATCGAGGACAACGAGAAGGTTTTGAAGAAGCACGCAAACGCAGAGAAACGAACAGCAGCAGCGGCGAAGGCAGCCGAGAAGAAGGCGACAATTGCAGCAACGAAAGCAAGAAAGGTCGAGGAGAAGGCAGCTGCGGGAGTGGGAGATAGGATAGGAGTCAAGAGGAAGAAGACCGACGACGACGGCAAAGAGGAGGTCAAGAATACGAGGCCTACGAAGAAGCCTCTTGGTCCAACATCGATGGTGACGCGCAGAGCAGCAAGGACCTCGGCGGGCACCTCGGCGGGCACCTCGGCGGGCACCTCGGCGAGACGGACGGTGTCTTTGGCCAAGAGAACAGAGTGCGCAGGTACGTATTCTTACCTTCGCTCTGCACTGTTTGTTTGTTTGTTTGCACACACTCATTGCCCCTTGACCTCGCACTATTCTCATTGCCCCTTGCAGAGGCCAGCACTTGGGAGGTGGGCCTCACACCTGAGGACGTCACGGGCAATCTCTTCAAAACGAAGCTGGTGCAGAGGGGCAACAACGGCCTCTGGGAGATGCCGGTCGACGACGTACTCTTCGGGCACAAGGGGCTGCTGGATGCCGCTGCGCTCCAGCTCGCCGCTGCTGATGCCGAGTGGAGCGAGGCGAGCGACACGCACACGTCCCTCTTCCTCATGATCAACGACAAGCACAGGTGGACCGTCAACGGCACGCCCATCTACATCGGCTACCACTGATCGAGCAATCCCGCTTTCCCTCGAACGCCGATGTAAGCCTTTCTTGGGAGTTGTACAGTTGATACGGTAAAGTCCCTTTTTATTGTTCACCCACCACACCTTCCTCTCGCCTTTCCTGTCGCCTTCCCTCCTCTCGAGGTCCTTTCGTTGCCCAAGTCGCGTTAGTCTCGCGATCGCTCGCCAAAGCCCGTAAACTCGAGGCCGTCGGCCAGAGACCGTCGAGGTGTCCCGCATTTCTGCGACTGGGCGGGGCATAGTCGAGCCTCTGGGTCCTTCCGTTTTTCCAGTGTCCCAGGCACGCAGCAAAAGGCCATCATTAGCTGTTGATCTGAGGCACAGTCATCCCGCTGAACAACAAGCATGCACGCACCACAAGCTTGACATTCGCTCCAGCTTCGTTCGCAAGGCGTGCAAAGTCGACCGTGTCGTCAAGCAGACGCAAAGATCCTCTGGCTTTACGCCTGATGTAGAAGGAAAGGTGAGAAACCTGCTTCCGATACCGGAGGGACAGCCCAACCCGCCAAGGGCGGCGTACCTGCGGCCTGGAACGCAACCCACAGGGCAAACTCCTTCGAAATGACTGTGTCAGTGGTCGCATTACGCGCTACTGACTCACGATCGCAGGACAAGTCGGTCCAGGCCGACATTGTGACCGCAGCGCGAGGAGTGGGCAAGACGCCTGAGTGTGTGTGAGTCCAGGAACGCCCCACAGTGTCCAGTTGGGAACGAAGGGGTGGCACACTCTTTTCTCCATCGTGCTGAGCGATGAGGGTGAGGAGAGTCAAGCCGCCGCCCGCGCTGTCTCCAGCAAAGACAATCTTCTCCGGAGCGATCCGCTGGTCATTCAGGAGACACTTGTACGCTGTGATCACGTCATCCACGCACGCCGGCGACGGATGTTCGGGACCCAGCCTAGTCGACACCACATGGACCCGCTGTTAGCAGCATCTCTCATTAATCAGCCCATCCAGGAGGTGCTGACTCACCGAAGAGGACTCTGGTCTCAGCTTTGTGTCCCAACTGCGCTGCAGCTGCTCCGTGCGACACCAGCGACCTGAACAAGTGCGCGTGCGAGGGGGAGTCGTGTTTAGTGTACCACCAGCCAAGGAAAGACGGCAGAGAGCTGAGGCTGGATGAGCGTTGGTACCCTCCGATGTAGCCGCCTCCGTGAAGGAAGAGCAAGACCGTGTCGCCCTTCTCCTGACCTGCGGGCGTGATCCAGTGCACGGGCAGCCGAGTGCCATCGTTTCGTCTTTGTAGCGCGTATAGAGGTTGAGTTGGTTAGTGACAACAAACAGCCGGTAGCATATGGCGAAGAGCGTACTCGAGCTCAACTGTCTGCGTGGTCGAACCAGAGGGATATTGATGCACCAGCTCGAAGCCATCGATCCACTTCCGAGACGAGCGCAGCCAAGGCAAAGCAGCACGCGGCGGAGAGATAGCACGAGGCTATGCATTCCGTGTGTGTGCGGGGTAATGCCAACGTACCTGGCGCGTGCCGTCAAGGGTGTGGGTGGACATGATCTTACTGGCGGAGGAAGAGTGCAGTGAAGGGAATGGTTGTTGTCGTTCGAGCTTTGCGTTGTGGTGAAGTGGTCCCTCAAGGAAGGAGGCCTTTGATCGCCACACTCCATCGCCTCTATGTCCGTGATCGCCGCGTTCTCCGTCTCACCAATACCAGAACAGCGCGTCGCGTTTTCTCCATAACCCAACAAAAGAGGAGCTCACGCTCCCAAATGGCGCATTTCCTTGGTCCTTTAGTACCTTTACCACAAGAAAATGCGATCGTGAACCACAAGAAAGAAACGAAGAAAAATTCAACCTACTTAGTAATAAGGGACAAGAACCATAAGAATGAACGTAGGCCTTGTTCTAACAGCACGTGCGAGAATGCCAGCGACCGTCTGAGAGACCAGCGTTGGATTTCGACGAGGCTGGGCGGGACCTGGAGAGGTGTTCACTCGAGCAACGCTGCAAGAGTTCTGCGTTTCGAGTGTTCTGCGTGCGCTTAGCATCAAGAGGAGATGGTGAGATTTCCCGAACAGACAATGTTTAGGAATTCAGAACAGCGGGCCAAGGTGAATAGGTTGATTGTTCGGATTCCAACGGTGCTGAAAAGCGGACGAGACGATCGGGAAATGCCTCGCGACCGCCACTGAGAGAGGAGCCTGGCGACTGGCATTTTTCAACGGCTAAGGTGACCGTCTTATCTCCGTCCAGCAACAAGAGAGCAGCGCGAGATTGAAAGCCTCCTTGGAACAGACTCGCACATTTACAAACACAAGAAGGCATCCATAGAAATTGGGTAAGCATAGAATTGAAAGGCCTCTCTCATCTCTCGACACGACACCACCAGCACGACGCAAATCGCGCAGGGGATCAAAGCTGCAGCTGATGCGGGTAAGTGTGCGAACGGACAGCGGGGCGGTGTTTCCTTTGGAGATAGGCGCCGATGAGACCGTTGAGATCATCAAGAAAAGGCTGCAGTCCTTGCTGCTGCTCAGTTCTCAGCACGAAGGCCAGGAGGAGGAGGAGGAGGAAAACGACGACGTGGAGCAGAACCAAACGGACCACGCGGACGGCGTCGTCACGATGATCGAGGACATGGAGCTGAGCCTCGGCGGACGCGCTCTCGAGAATCGGCGAACGCTCAAGGATTACAGCATCGTGCCCAACGCTGCCCTCCATCTCGCCATCTCCCGCGGCCAGGATCAGAATCTGCCGCCTGCCGATGGCGTTGTGGCTTCCGCCTTCCCGCAACAGGCGACCTCGCTGGGCACACTGTCGGCCCTGCCGCCCGAGATGCTCACCCACATCATGTCCTTCGTGCCCTTCGAGGATCTCATCGTCAAGGTGGCCTGCCTGAACCGTGACTGGAACAAGCTCGTCGAAGACGACAGCCTGTGGAAGATGGCCTTCGGGCGGCTGTGGCACAAGGAGGTGCAGGAAGAGGAAGAACGCAAGAAGCTTCGTCGAAAGGCGCTCATGGAGAGGGACTACCAGGTCAAGAAGAAAAAGCTCGAGGAGGACTACGAGCGCAAGCGACGCGAGCTCGAAGAGGAGTACGACAAGAAGCGCAAGAAGCTCGAGTCAAAGAAAAAGGAGGAGAGCTGGAAGCAAGTCTTCGAGCAGCACTACGTCGTTCAGAAGGTTCGTCGACCCTCCTCCTCCTCCTCCTCCTCCTCCCCACGACGCTACTTGCACTCATTACGCACACGATGTGGGTTGGGTGCACCCGACTGTTGTGCAGCATTGGAAGTCGGGTAAGGCCTGGCTCCAAACGCTCGACGTCAAGCGCACCATCAACTGTCTGCTCTTCGACGACGAGACCGACCTCGTTGTGTGCGGAAACCATTCGGCCGATGGCCAAGGTAAAGCCCACTCATTCCTCTCTCTCTCTCTCTCT
>CDFB01052479.1:0-10885 GCA_000826425.1 Acanthamoeba lugdunensis | reverse complement strand
GGAAGAAGCGGACGCGGAAGACCTCGGACCAACACGCGACAAGACAAAGAGTGACACCTTCATCTCGTTTCGGCCTTACGTTACCGGTTTTTGTCCTGTTCAGAAAAACGAAATTTCGATTGGTTGGGATCGTTGGCTCGATGGGATGTCAGGTTGCCAAGGCCGCAAAGAGAAGAATGGAAATTCACAAGGAAAAGACAGCTTTAATTAAATTAAAAACACACCAAGAAGATGGAGGGGAGCGAGCGTGTGGCGCTCGCGCCGTGGAAGATGTGGCGCGAGTGGTACGACGAAGCTCTGGCCACACGTACGACAGCACCATCAATTAATAAAAATTAATTAAATAATGGTGAATAAAACACAACTTTTGTTGGTACCAACGCTCACTTGGGGTCGTGGCAGCAAACCCGTGGGCGCACAACATGATCCTCAGCACGTGCGGTGCTGATGGCCAGCCTCAGTCCAGGCAACCAACCCCTTCCTTTTCCCAACCTGGAGGCTGAGAGTGAGCGCTCACGGCCCCGTGTGGTTAACCCTGCAGGAACGTGACGTGCCACACGTGGGACGAGCAAGGGTTCGTGTTCTGCTCCAACTACGACGGACCTAAGGCGCGGCAGCTCGAGGAGAACCCCAAGGCCGCCATCCTCTTCCGCTGGCCCGAGACCTTGCGCCAAGTCCGCATCACCGGCGTCGTGCACAAGGTCCTGCGCGTGTGCGTGTGCCTGTGCGTGTGCGTGTGCGTGTGCGCCTGACATATGGAGTTCGCCAGGTGACGAAACGCGAGACGGAAATGCTCTTTAGGCTCTGCTCGCGAGTGGAGCAGATCTGTTTCTACGCCCTGAGCCAGGGCCAGGACCACCCCTTCAATCAAAGCAACTACGAGCCCTCCCACCAGGTTACCTGGGCCACCCCACTCACGATTGATCGTTCAGCTCCCCGCTCCTGGACACTCACACCACCGCACGCACCACCACGCACACGCACACACGCACACACGCACACACGCACAAACGCACACGCACCACACACGCACCACACACACGCACGCACAGGAGCGAGCAGAGTACCTGCAGGGAATGATGGACCGCTACATGCTCTCGCCGCAGGACGTGCCGCTGCCTGCCGTACGCCAGCCCCCCCCCCCGAGGGTTTCATCTGCTGTGCGCGCAGTTGGTGTTGCTAACTAAGATCTCGCGTGATGTGGTGCGCGGGCTGGGTCGGGCAGGCGTGGGGCGGGTTTCGACTGGTGCCGGACACGATCGAGTTCCTGGACACCCGGGCCGGCTGGACGCAGCGCACGCTGTACCATCGCACGCTCGGCGTCGCGACCACACCCAGCGACGGCGACCAGGACGCCGCCACCGACGTGCCTGCAGGGGAGTGGCAACGAAAGTACCTGGTGCCCTGACACGCTCTCACACCACACTATTTATAAAGCTCAACATTCAAAGGGGTACATTAACTACGGCTACTTGAGGAAGGCCTTGTGGAGGTCGTGCTGCTGGAGGTAGGCCTCGACCTCCTCGCCGCACAGCTCCGCCACCGACTCGCCTCGCTCCAGCAGCTCCCGCACCTGTGTGTGCCGTGTGTCGTGTCAGCCCATCGATGCGAGCAAAGGCAACCCGACAGGCGACGTGCCTTGGTTGACGAGAAGGCCAGAGTCTCGTTGGACACGATGTAGAGCATGTCTCTGGATGCGGGCAGGCCGTGCTTCTCGGCATACCGGACACTCGACTGGACCATGGTGCGCAGCGCCTCCGTGTAGCCCGGCCGGCCCACCGCTACCACCGGCGCCAGCTTCCCGTCGTAGAGCTCGACCCCAAACACGGGCCCGCATCTATGGTTTGTCATGCGTTGTGTCGTGTGTACATAAGTAACATGTGTGCGATGTGTTTCTTGTGTGTGTGTGTGTGTGTGTGTCTCGTGTGTGTTGTGCTGTGTGCGATGGTGTGTGCGGTGCCTTTCGATTAGATCAGCTCCGCCCAGGTACATCAACGTGATGTCCTCTGCGTGTTCGCTCAAGTGCTCCTGGAGGTAGTCGTGGTGGAATTGCATCACGCTGGGAAGGGGGAAGGCAGCACGGGTGGTCAACATAAGCGCGAGCCAACGGAACGAAGCGCTGGGGACACGGCGTACTCGGGGAAGTCGAGGAATCCCAGGTCGGTGGTGGCTTCCCACGATGAAACGTCGACCCACGACGAACTCGCCAACCCAGCACGACACATGGCCACGCGATGAGCGGCGTTGATCGGAGGCGATCGCGCATACTCGAGCTGGACGCAGCCACCCGTTAGCTCTGAGGCCTCACCCACGCACACACGCACCACAAGGCGCACCTTAGCCAAGACGTAGTTGTCGTGCGAGGGCGACATCCAGCCGCCGACCACCGTAAACCCGTGCTTGCTCTCCAGCCACTCCTTCGCCGCCTCAAAGATCTGGGAGTCGAACGCGTGTGACATGTGTCGCGCGTGTGCGTGTGCGGTCGTGTGTCGTGTCGTGTCGTGTCGTGTCGTGTCGTGTCGTGTGCGTACGTGAATGTGCATTTTGTGAACGGGGGCGAAGGACCTTTGTGGAGGTGAGGAATGTGAGAGGAGCGAACGCTAGAAGGGGTCCAGGGGGAAGAATGCGTGCCCAGTGGACAGGAGGACCACGAAGCGGTGTGGGTGAGTGGGGCGAGCCTGCTTTGCCGCCGCCATGTTCGCCACCAGCTTGGCCAGCGGGATCACCTCCTCTTGCTCCATTTCTTTTTAGTTATTTTTTATTAGTTTTTGTCCTTTTTTTACGCAGTATTTTCTTCCCCCTGGTTTCGCCGAATGGGAATCGGGAAAAAAGGCAGTAAAATAGCTCTACTTTTTCTGGTTCATTTTAGTACTTTTATTTTTTTTCACGCAAGAGATGGAGGTGCTCACACGAGCTGCAGCGCCACAAGAACTGGAACGGATACCGTTGGGCAAGCTGCGCGCCAACATCGCAGCCGCGAAGAAGGTGCGGCCAGACCACCGCTTCGTCGCCCTCGTCGCCACCGGGTAGACCCACATTTCCCTGCCTTTTTTGTTTTAATTTGTAATTTTGATTCTTTTTTAATTCACCAGTTGCACTGGAACTGAACCATTTTTATTCATTTTTAAAAATTAATCAAGGTCGTTCGCGCCGGTTCACATGATGCATTTCGAGGTGCGCGCTCCCAGTGGTTGGTCTCTATTGTTGGTCTGTTGGCAACCCGGTCGTGTGGGCTGAACACGTCGGGATCTCGGCATGGCAGATGTTTGAGGCGGCGAAGAGGTGGCTCGAGGAGAAGCACAACTACACTGTCGTCGTCGGCTGGATCTCGCCCTCGCACGACCACTACGTCACCGGCAAGGTGCTCATTGCTCGACCATCACCGCACGCGCACGCACCACCGCACACGCACCACCGCACCACCGCACAAGCTAACGGCGTTTGGCGGGTAGATGATGGACATGCGGTCGTACCCGATCAGCGGACACCACCGGGTGGAGATGTGCCGCATCATGGCCGACAAGACGGACTGGATCGAAGTGTCGTCGTACGAGGCCCAGGCCAGGGGCTTCATCAATTTCCCCTCGTACGCCTTCCCCCACTGACACACCACCCACACAACCTGACACCACACACTGACACACAACATCAACGACAACACGTCAACGAACAGTGTGGCGCGATACCACGCCGAATACGTGGCGGAGCACGTGCAGGAGAAGGTGATGGTCATGTACCTGGGCGGGGCGGACCTCATTGAGAAGTACACTTGCTTCACACCTATGAAAAATGTTTCTGTGTGTGGGGCATGTTGATGCTGATTGGCCAAACGCACAGGTGCGGCCTCCTCTTTGGCATCTCTGCCGGGAGCAAGACGATACCAGGTGCGCACACACCCACAGACACGCACCACCGCACACATGCCCCTGGGCGAGCCTTAATGTCTGGTGAATGGCCATAGTGGTGGCGGTGGGTCGGCCGGGCTACACAACGCCGCTGAAGGAGATGGTGGCGGCTTCTGTGCGACAGCGCGCCAAGCAGGGCATGCCCCACATCTCGCACCTGCTCTATATCGTGCTCACCGAGACACTCAACTTCTCCTCGACCAAGGTACCACACGACACCAGCACGACACGACACGCAACACGCGACACGACACGACACGCGCATTCACGGCACACGGCACGACATACACAGGTGCGGGAGCTGCTGGAGCGAGGCGAGTCGGTGGCGGAGCTGTGCGGCGAGGAGGTCGAGGCCTATCTCCAGCAGCACGACCTCCACAAGGCCTTCCTCAAGTACGGTCCGTGTAGTTAGTTTGTGTGGGGGAAAACAGTTACAGCAGTGGACCTTGCGTCGTTCGAACGTCAGAGGCCAAACAAGAGCCCTCCTTCATCGTCGTCGTCATCGTCGAGCGGTTCGTCGTCGTCAGGGGCCACTTCAGGCGGGATGGGCGCGAACACGATCGCCGCCCGCTCGATCGCGCACTTTGACACAAAGTCGCGCCATGTGGGGTCCTCCTCACGCGCACCCACCGGCCCTGTGCCGGGCGATGTGCGTCGTGTCAGTCATGCGTGTGTCGTGTGTCGTGTCATGTGTTGTGTCGTGAGTGTCTTGCGCGCGAAGTGGTACCTGGGGGCATGACATGTTGGGGCTTCTCGTCTCTCGGCGAAAAGAAGGTCCGGACCACCCTGAAGCTGGTGCTGGGGCAGAACTGGTCGGCCCCCACACAAATAGGTGAGACAAGTGTGAGACAAACCTAACTTACGTCGACATGCGCGTGTTTGTGTGCGATGAGTGCGTGACGCACCTCGAGAAAGCGCGGCATGCGACAGGTCAAGTGGTGGCTGTTCTGGTGGTGGTACGACAGGTCGAGGTGCTGGAGCTTAGGCAGTCTCTGGCCAATTGTGTTCATGAACGGGTCGCTCCACCCTTGGGCCTCCACTAAACACTGATCCTGCTCAGCACACAGCGCCACACACAGCGCCACACATCAGGCATGGGCGAAAGCAGTACGCAGGCGCTGCGCCGAACCTCGGCCAAGTCGGTGAAGGGCAGGTTGAGGTGGGTGATGGAGGCGGGCAAGAAGAGCAGCAAGTCCCAGCGATTGCCCACCATGCACGCCGCCAAGTGGAGCCCTTGCAGGCCCGACGGCAGACTCCTGATGTGTTTCGTCGAAATTTGAAATTCAGAATGAAAATTGAAAAAATCAAGGCGTACCAGAGGTGGAGCATTCTCGGGGAGCGGAAGGGGGAGAGCGTGGCGTAGTCGGCGACGAGCAGACGTAGGCGCGGAAGGCACGCGTCGAAATTGACGGTGTGCGGCTGCAGATAGCACGACGAGATGTCCAACACCTCCAGCAGCGGCGGAAACTCTAATCTCGTCACGAATGCATGTTAACAAGTGCGGGTGGCTTTAGCCATGGCGATGGCGGTGTGTCGTGTGCGTAGTGTGGGAGACTCAGTTACCGTAGAGGAGGGCCATGGCCAGAATGTAGCCCTGGAGATGCAGTCTCTTGAGCGAGGCCGGCCACGGGATGTGCTTCCTCTTGCTCTCAAAGATATCAGCGCGCACTTCTGCATCAGCCCATCATGTGGTCACCACATAGAGCTTAAGATGAGTGTTTGCTCCATGTTTTGCGTCAAAACGACAGACCACGAGAGACGGTACTCAGTTGGTTCGCTAAGTTGCCCTTCTTGCAGTTCGAGATGTCCAGCATCTCCAGCGACGACGGCAGCATCTGAGCAACCAAACCCAACACAATCGGGCGTCAGAGTCGCACATCTACGCAACGCACCACCGCACACGCTCTTTTCGCATGCGCACTGGGGGAGGGGGGCTAGTCGTACGGAGAACGAGCTGGCGCACACGGGGCCGATGGAGGACAGATTGAGTTCGCGCAGCTGGCTCAAGCGGGACAAGTGGCGAAAGCCCTTGGACGTGACGTGCGTGTGGCTCACATCCAGCGTAACCAAGCCCTCCGGCAGGTGCGCCAATCCTGCGTGTTTGGTGGTGGTTTGTGTGTTGTGTGTTGTGTGTTGTGTGTTGTGTGTTGTGTGTTGTGTGTTGTGTGTTGTGTGTTGTGTGTTGTGTGAGGCGACTCTTAATAGAATGCAAAAGGCGTGCCTTGATCAGTGATGGAGGTGCAGCTGAGGCTCAGTCTCTGTACTGTCGATGGCACATAGGCGATCACCTGCACACAATGATTGTCGTGTGTGGTGAGCATGTGTGAACGTGGGGTTGTGCAGGCGAGGCGTGGCGGTGGTACGGAGGAGGGAAAGCTGTCCCAGGCGCTGAGGTCGAGCGATACCAGCCTCGGCAGCGTGCTCAAGAACTCCAACACGCGCTTCATTGTGTGGCGACTAGTGGCCAACCCTAAAAACAAGGAAAAAAATAGTAATAATTAATATAGAAATATATTAATTATGGGGATAACTGGGGCAACGGACCGGAAGGGTAGGGGGAGTGGTGGCGAAGACGGGAGAAAACGTGGCAGCGCAGGGTCCAGCTTGTGCAACTCATGCGAGCGAGGTCGGCTGTGTCGAGGTGCTCGCACACGAGGGTCCACACCTCTGCCGGCAGTTCTTCCCCACCGGCGCAGGCCGCCTGCGACACCTCTTCCATCCGCTCGTTGAGTATTTTGCCTCCGGTCACTCCCACACGGAACAAAGAACGAACTACCGGCCAATAACAAGGAATTGCCTGAGAAATGGTAAACGGGTTTCTCCTTTTTTGCCACCTCTGTGTTTGCCAGTTTCCTTCTTAACCAGGCCTTCACTTGCAGGTATTCATGTACAAGAACAACAACATTGACAGCAACTTTGTGTGTTTGATTTGCCAGGAGCAGTTGGTGGACCCTGTGGTCAAACCTGAATGCTGACAGATGTTCTGCCTTGAGTGTCTGGGCGCCTGGCTCATGCAGAGCTTGTTGTGCCCTCAGTACTGGCAGCCAACAGCTTTGGTGCACATCATGCTCCCTCCACACTTTGTGACCACTAAGCTCAATGACCTGCGCATGGTCTGCCCCTCCTGCAGCTACGCCCACAAGTCATTGCACAAGCATGTTGCCACCTGCCTGGCCTGTATGCAAGCCACCCACCTTATGATGTGTCCATTTCCTGTGCTCACATTGGCTGGCAGGATGGTCTTGGTTGTGGCATTCACATGGCACCAGGTGGCAAGAAGTGCCATGAAGATGAGGAGTGCACAGCCAAGGTGGTGGCATGTCATGCTGCTGAGGTTGGATGTGAGTTCATGGCCCCATGTGGCCACATGGCTGAACATGAGGAAAAGGGGTGCCCCTTAAACACCCTCTGCATTGTCATACTGCACCAGCAGGAAAAGATAGAGAAGCTCATGTGCTCCCTGGAGGAGATGACCACATGGAAGCATCAGCAATCCAGGGTGATCAACACAACCAAGCATGATGCTGTCATTGATAGATCCTGCAGGTACATCCTTACAATTGATCACTGCATGGTGGAAGGCTCACCATACCACCCCAATCAGCAGGTCTATGGGCCTACCTGGTGAGCCCCTCTCTTCTGCCAGTGCAGGTCCCCACCCAGCAGCTTCAGGAGTCCAGTGGGTGATACATGGTGCACTCCATGGCAGGGGTGGGCACTAAATCCCTCAAACAACCACACCACACTGTCCTTTGACATGACATGATGAGTGGCTAGTGATAATGAGGGTGAGAGGTGAGGGGTGAGAGCCCACAACACAAAACATGTAGTTATTTTGTACACTAAGCACACAGATTGGGCAACAGACTGGAAGGGAAGGGGGTGTGGTGGTGGAGAACACGTGGCCATGCAGTGTCCAGCTTGTGCAGCTCATGTGCAGGAGGTCAGCTGTTGAGGCGCTCGCATGAGGCCCAAACCTCTGCCAGCAGTTCCTCTACACCGCAGGACGCTCACTTCCTGGCAAAGAGAAAAGACACACACAAAGGAAATGCTGGAGAAAAAAAAACATGATTTATTCCTTTTTCTCATCCCAAATGAAGGGGCAGCAGGCAGGGGCGTGCATTGTTGGTTCTGGTTCTGCTCCATGTCCTTGTTCACACCCTACTGCAGGCCCTTGGCCAAGTGGGTTCGCAGCTTGCCCCTCTATTCCTATTTGATTTGATTCTTCTCTCAGCACCTCTTCCTCTTGGCTGCTTTTGCTGGTTTCCTTCTTGACAAAGGCCTTTGCCCACAGGTATTTGTGTATGAGAGTGACAACATTGACAGTGACTTTGTGTGTTTGATTTGCCAGGAGCCATTTGTTGACCCTGTGGTTGAACCTGCCTGCTGACAGATGTTCTGCTGTGAGTGTCTTGGTGCCTGGCTCATGAAAAGCTTGTTGTGCCCTCAGTGCTGGCAGCCAATGGCTTTGGGGCACATCACCCTCCCACCGCACTTTGTGACCACCAGGCTTGATGACCTGTGTGTTGTCTGCCCCTCCTGCAGCTGCAGCTATGCCCACAAGTCATTGCACAAGCACCTCACCATCTGCGCACCCTGTATGCCAGCCATCCTTTATTAGTGGCCATTTACTGTACTAACACTGGCTGGTGGCACCCAGTGTGTGGTCTTGGTTGTGGCATTTGTGTGGCTCCAGGCAGCAAGAAGCGCCATGAGGACATGGAGTGTACTGCCAAGGTGGTGGCTTGTGGTGGGGCTGAGTTTGGGTGCAAGTTCATGGCCCCACACAGCCGCATGCCTGCTCATGAGGAACAATGCTGGCCTACCCTCCACCAAGCCCTACTGCACCAGTTGGAAAAGATCAAGAGGCTTGTGTGCTCCATGGAGGAGAGGCAAAATCAGCAAGCTAGGGCAATCAACACAGTCAGGCGTGGTGTTGTCATTGATAGATCCCACAGGTACAGCCCAACAACTATCACTGTGTTTTAGGGTTGAAGGTTGACTGTGTCGCCCCAACCAGCAGCTCTGGGGGGCAGCCTGGTGCCAGTGCGCGTCCCCAGCGAGCAGCAGCGAAGACTGCTTTAGCTGCCCTAAGCGCTCCCACTCGTGGCCAGCGCGTGCTGCGAGGAGTACGCTGCGGCAGGGGCGAGAACGAACAACCACACTTGGCGAGCTGGGAACAGGTGGCTAGCCACAACAACTGTGCGGGCTTTGGGCAGATAACCACAACAGGATAAGAGAAGACTCTTGCAAACTAACTCGCATTTTCGGGCATTTTATTTTCAATATGTTTGTTGGAGGCCGAGGGCAGGCGCCACAAACACGAGCTCCGACAGCCATAAACTGGATGCAGCCGCCTTCCTGTTGAGGGAGCTCCACCTTTTTCTGCTTCTATCTCTCATTCTCCACCTTTGCTTCATGGACCAACGGCTGCGCAGCCCGCTCGCGGCGTACGTGGCCAAAGGGCCACCACACCTGCGCCTCAAAGACAAGCGCAAGCGCACCACCAGCGGCACCGTCGTCCCGCTTGAGCAGCAGCAACAACCACAGACGTGGGCAAAGAGCGAAAGCGAAGACGAAGCGGATGACGAAACGGAGGGGGAGGGGGGAGGCGAGAACGCGGCGCCACGTGCCCCGGTCCCGCGAAGGATGGCGCCACGATGGGGGTGGCCCGAAATGGAAGATGACGAGGTGGCACCACCTCATCCTCCGTGTGCCGCCCCCGCCCCCACCCCCTCGTTGGGGAAGCCGCATCTGCGTTCTGCTCTGCGATCTCCCTCCCCGCCATCGAGATCTCCCTCGCCCACTTCCGCTTCTCGACCGATTCATCGACGAATCGTTCACTTCCACAAGGGGGCGCAATCAACCGGCCAGCTCTCGACCAACTCGTTGCTGTTCCTGGGCGAGAGAGCATCGACGCCCGACAAGCATCACCACAAGAAGAACGAGGAGGCCATCGGTAGAGGCGGTCTGAGTCGAATGATGGGCTCCAGAGACGATGTCGATTTCGAACGGGAGATTTCGCCATCTCCATCACAAGAGGGAACAACAACGACAACCACAACGACCACATCAATGACAACACCGACGAAGGCATTGCACGAGGAGCTGTCCAATCTCGATGGAGGGCGAGTGCTGGGAGAGGACGATTCTGCGACAGAGCTGGACTCCTACACGTACTCTTCATCGCCAGCGCCCGGGATGGACGACAATGGAGGCTTCCTCGACGAGAGCGGACGATCGTATTCGAATCTGAGCACCAAGGATGTGGAGGAGCTGCAGCGCGTTCGCGTGGCGGTCCCCGAGGGCGAGGAGGACGACGCAGCGCTGTCAGATTTCGATTCAGACATCTCAGATGACGAGACCGGGACGGAGGGGGTCGACGCCTCCAGCGTGATGGAGGGCGCCATGGCGGGCGGCACACACGCCGAGTCGCCCGCGCGGGTGGGCGGCGTCACGCTCGAAGACATCGACGACCTCAAGAAGAGCGCCTACGAGCTCGAGAACGAGTTCAAGTTCGACTTTGCCGACAACGTCATGCCCTCGTTCGTCGAGAAGAAGGACAAAGACGACGCCGTCTTCGAGAAGCTGATGAAGGAGAACGAGGGCGGCGGCGGCGGCGGTGGAGGAGGCATCAGCGGTCCCATCCCAACACCCTACAGACGAAAGTATGCATCACATCGTGTCGTGCGTGTGCGTGTGCGTGTGCGTGTGTGTGTGCGGTGGTGCGTGTGTGCGTGTGTGCGTGTGTCGTGCGGTACTTTGTGGAGGCTGACATGTGCTGCTCTTCTCTCGATTGTAGGCCGGTCCAGTTCAACTGCTTCGATGGTCTGATAGCAGACCTGAAGGAGTTCCTGGGCGCGACGCCCTTCATCTGGCTCTACCTCCTCCTGCTGGGCATCATCACCGCCGTCATCGGAGGCATGATGGACTGGGCCATCATCTACTGCCATCGCTGTACGTTCTTCTCATGTGTTGTG
>CDFB01052422.1:0-18016 GCA_000826425.1 Acanthamoeba lugdunensis | reverse complement strand
GGGGGGTTGGTCAGGCGACGATCATGCGGCTGACGACGGCGCAGGACATCGTGACTCTGTTCAAGCAGACGCTGAGGCAGGGCTACGAGCCCGACGGCTGGTTCAAGAGCGCGTTCGAGCTCGCGGTCACGCGCGACAACCTGCTCACGCCCAACAACCTGTCGTCGATGCGGCAGACCTACCTGTCGGCCATCCTCCAGGAGCAGAAGCTCCACGCCAAGCGCAAGGACATCCTCGTGCTGCAGCAGCACACCTCCTTCTCAGGCGACGAGCTCGAGCGGCTACACACCGCCTACGACGCCCTCGCCGCCGCCTCCCTGCGCCACCGCGGCCTCGAGCTCTTCGACTTTCCCTTCGTCCTCCACTCCGTCTCGCCCAACTGGGGCAAGGTGACCTCACCCTCGGCCTCCCCTCCCCCCGTTGGCGTGTGTCGACGCGGCTGAGTGCTGACGTCACGGTGCGACACCCACGCGTGGTGCGTCTGTCGGACCCAGGTGGCCTACTCGCGGGTGCGGGGCATGTTCGAGCTGTTCGACCGGGACGGGGACGGCATCCTCTCGTTCCACGAGCTCGCTCTGGGCCTCTCCCCGCTCGTCAAGGGACCCCTCGACGCCCTCCTCCAGAGTACGCCGCACACGCCGCACACACCGCACCAACAGGGCAGATCAAGGGGGCGGGGGAGTGGTTGGCTCACCGTCGTCGTTTCGTCGCGGTGGTGCGTAGTGTTCTATCGGTTATACGGGCAGAGGAGGGCGACGACGGGTGCGGCAGCGGCGGCGGCGGCAGAGCCGACCGAACCGCCAGACGCCTTATCGGAGGAGATGGGCTCGGACGTCGACAGCGAGTCCGACGAGGAGAAGCGGCGGCGCCACTGGTCGCGGAAGCGAAGCGAAAACGGAGGCGGAAGCGGAAGCGGAGGTGGAAGCGGCGGGAGGCGGGGCGTGAGCGCGGGCACCAGCGCCTCGTCGCTCTCAGCTTCCTCCAGTTCCGTGTCGTCGCCGCAGCGCTCCTCCTACGAGCGGCGGCGGGAGGAGCGCGAGCGGCTCGAGGAGGGGGCCGACCTCGTCCTCGCACGACACGAATGCGCCGACCTCGTCGCCACCCTCCGAGTGCGTCCTCCCTCCCCCCAAAAATCGCACTCGTCCTGATCGTGGTGTTGTGTCGTGTCGTGTCGTGTGTGTCGACGAGCTCAGCTGGTGTACGGGCCGGTGCTGGGCGGGTTCTCGGTGGGGAGCGGCGACTCGTTCATCGCCGGGGAGCTCTACCTGCGGCAGGAGAAGGAGCGCATACAGATGCAGCTCCGCTCGGCCCTCGCTCGGTACGCGCCCACGTTTCCCCTCCTCCCTTGGTCAATAGGACTGCCCCTGGGCTCACTCCCGCGTCGTTGTGGGTGCACCCACCCCAGCGGGGACGCGCCACCGGGCGAAGAGAGCGAGGCGCCGGCGCAGGAGGCGTGGCTCTCGTGGCAGGACTTCAAGGAGACCATGTACGACCACCAACCCGACCTCATCTTTCTCATCACCGAGTACCTCAGCGACAACAACCACTGCAAGTTCCACTTCGCCGGCAGCTAGCGTTTGTCTTCCTTGTTGTGCAAATAAAATCACAAAAAGAACCAAAAAGAAAATAGCAAAGAAAACCAAATAAAATCGACCAAGGCCAGACAACACGGCTGAGACATCAAGGTGGAGGGTGTTGTGGGTACTGCTGTGCGACGCGAAGGCCGGGTTGGTGGTGGAGAGCAGTGGCAGGGTACCGCGGACAACGGCGACCCCAGATCAGAACACACAGAGGAAAGAGATCCCGATTTAGCGGGGACAGAAGGAAAGGATCATACGGTCCCGGAGGGGGGGGAGGCCGCGGCACCCCCGCCACTATCCCTATCAATCACATCAGCAGCCGCATCGCTTCCGGCCACATCGGCAGAGCAACAGCAGCAGCCGGAGATGGTGCACGCCGCTACGCTGTGGGCCATCTTGCTGGTCATGGTCGGCTGCGGGCTCAACAACCTCTCCCTCGAGTTCATCATTCGGTACGAGGCCTTGATTTATTGATTTATTTCCATGCCTCTATCGATTTGATTTGATTGCGTTTTATTAATTTAATTAATTCAATGCCGAATCAGATCGGATTCGTCGGCGGGCAACATGGTGACCTTTGCCCAGTTCTTGTGCATTGCGCTCGAGGGCCTCTACATGCACCTCGACTGGCCCAAGGCTCCGCGTCTCACGCCGCGCGGCGGCCCCGACAAGCCGGCCACCTCCACTACGTCGTTGGTGACGGGATGGCTGCCGCAGCTGCGGGAGCGGGTCATTCCCCTGGGCCACTACGTCGCCATGGTGGCCATCTTCTTCACCGTCTCCACCCTCAACAACGCCGCCCTGGGCTACCAGATCTCCCTGCCGCTGCACATGGTGTTCCGCTCGGGATCGCTCATCGCCACCGCCCTCATTGGACGCCTCTTTTTCAAAGAAGCGTGCGTGCCTCCTCGTGTGTCGTGTGTGTCGTGTCGTGTCGTGTCGTGTGACTGAATCGTGTGCGGTCGTGTGTCATCTTTTATTGGACGCGCAGGTACTCATGGGGCCAGTATGTGGCGGTGTTGATCGTGAGCTGCGGCATCTTTACAGCCACCATGGCCTCCGCCCAGGCCCGGGAGGTGCGTGCCCTTTTCCGCCCGTTCACCGCTGATGGTACATCCCATCCGCGTCTGATCTTTGTGTGTCGTGTGTGTCGTGCGTTGTTTCATGAGGCCAGGCGCCTGCTTACGAGAAGGACCCGTTCGACACGTGGACGTGGGCCGTCGGCGTGGCGATGCTCTTCGTGTCGCTGGTGCTGTCGTCCGTGCTCGGATTCTACCAGACCCACGCCTATCGCACCTACGGCGGCACCGGCAAGAAACCCTATCGCGAAACTCAGTTCTACTCGGTGCGCGCTCGCCCTCGATCTGTTCTATTGTGCGTGTGCGGTGGTGCGTGTGCGTGTGAGCGCTCACACGTCGACCGGCGCTTTTCTTTTGTCGCGCAGCATGCGTTGGCGCTGCCGTGCTTCGCGCTGGTGTGGCCGGACATCATGCGGCACGCGCAGCTATGGTCGGGCTTGCCCACGACAGAGGTCCTGGGCGTGGGTCCCGTGCCGACGATCTGGCTGCACCTGGCGGCCAACGTGCTGACGCAGTACGTGTGCATCAGCGGCGTGTTCATGCTCACCGGCAACGTGTCGCCGCTCACCACCAACCTGGTCATCGCCCTCCGCAAGTTCATGTCGCTCGCGGTCTCCGTGTTCTACTTTGGCAACAGCTTCACCGCCACCCACTGGGCGGCCTCCGCCGCCGTCTTCGTGGGCACATTCCTCTACAGTGTCTCGCAAGCGCACGCACCAGCCAAGAAAGTTGAGTGAAAAAACAAAAGAAACCAAAAGAAAAAATCAAGAAACTCACACTGGTCACTGGAGAGCTTTTGCTGGAGGGTCGCAGGTACACGTGGCCGGCCTGCTGGCTGGGCTGGCCGCCACCCGTGGCCACATCTGGTTCTGGGCCAAGGACTCGGGCCGCAGCTATGCGCGGTCGACCAATTGGGAGTGCTACTTCAGGGCACCTACCAACTGCTCCCCCGAGATCTACGCCACCGAGAGCAACACCATCAGGACAGCACCGGGCGACTAGCCCAGTTTGACCTTCGTGCCCCCAGCCATACAGCAGCGCGTGGCTGAGGTGGCCCCGCACATGTGCGTCAACGAGACCAATTACTGGTGGCGCACCCAGAGCGCGGCTGACATCATGCGGCTGAACGGGCACCGTGGAGGCCGTGGCGCAACTACGTCGAGGGGAGGCCATGGTGCGCACAGGGTCGCCGGACCGGGGTACCGCAGCTCGCACAGCTGCTCGTCTGCGCAATCATGAGTCGGGGCTCTTCTCTCTGCCCAGGGGCAAGGGTGGCGAGTACGCGGGAATCTGCCGAGCCGACAAGCTCAGATCGAGCAATCCAGAGGGAGTTCGAGGTGATCCGCACCCGACTCGGCCGCTACTACCTGGCCATCCCGGTGCCACTCGAGACACAGAGCGAGAACCAAGCTCCCATCGAGGCGGTGGCGATCGACCCCGGCGTGCGTACGTTCATCACGACCTTGCCTTTCAGCACGTCAGGCGACACGCACGAGTTTGATGCCGACTCCATCGCGCGCATCCGGCGTCTCTGCGAACACCACAACCGGCTGCAATCTCTGTGGAGCGACAAGACGACGCTGCGTGCCAAGCGTCGCCGGAGGATGCGACGGGCTGGACTTCGCGTACACCGCCATATCTGCGGCCTGGTCGATGAGCTGCACCGCAAGACGGCCGCGTGGCTGTGCGAGAGTCATCGCGTCATCGCGTCATCCTCTTGCCCACTTTCCAGACGAGAGAAGGAAGAAGAAGAAGAATACCAAGGGCATCGTGACGGACGAGGAGGCCGAGATCAAGATGAACCTCTGCGGCGACAAGATCTACCACTGTGATGCATGCCCCAATGCCAGCGACAGCGACTGGAACGGCGCGCGCGGCATCCTCGTGCGCTTCCTCACCGAGTGGGCAAGAATCGAGGACACAGAAGCGGATGCAGTGCCGATCATCATCGATCTTGCGGGCGACGACTGAATGTTCGCCCACCATCATCACCTGAGTCTTGGCTCCCCTCCTTCCGGACGGCGACCTTCTGGCGAGGATGCCTGGTGCAGGGACACATTACGATAAGGAGGACGCCGGCAGCTACATACGGGACCCCGTTTTAGATGCTCTGTAATGTGTTTATTTCCAAGAGTGGCCAATTATCTACTCGATTTCCACGACCCATCCTTGTCGTCTACTGTCTCAAATACGGGGTTGGCCACGCTAACATAGCTCTCGAAGTTGGGCAGCTCTGTTGCGGCAAAGTTCATCTGCCAATCAGGGTTGTCTCTGATTGGTAGGAACGCCAGCAACTGAGCCGCACCCAGATGGCTGACAAGATAGCCGTAGGCGTACTGCGATCCAATGCCCAATGGCGAGTGGTGGATAAACGGTTCCGTGTAGGTGTTGCCTCCATAGCCACCAGATATCATGCAGTTGCTCCATGCGGGCACCAGGGAGAGCGCAGACACGATCTTGGAGGTTTGACTTTCAAACTCGCTGATGAAGTCAGCATCGTCTTCTAGCACGAGTACGATGGTGTAGTTGTTGACAAGAGCGTCATAGTAAGCCAAGTGGTGCTTCGTCGTCACAGATAGGGTGCCGTTGAGGAGGGATCGGTGACTAGGCCCAGCCACGGTGATCGTCTTAGAGTCGAATTGGCTGACAAAAGTGACGTAGTTCTGTTCCGCCCACCTTGGCCGCAGCACCCTGTCTAACCGTGACGACATGGTGACCAAGCGCTGTGCGAGCGGCGTCCAGTGGATGATGTAGATGTGATCTATCCCAGCAACTCGGTACTCGGCTGGTGTTGAGTTCCGCTGAGGAGCGTGCCTGGCAAAGACCTGGTGGAGGCAATCAGGAATAGCATCTGGTAGCCAGCTAGCTGGGTACACCATCGCCTCTTCTTCTGTATGCTCCTGACCAAAGCCAGACAGTGCTGGCGGCATGAAAAGGAACCCAGTCGACCCCACGCCCACCCAGTTGTAGGTGCCCACGACAAACAGTGTAGTGGCGCAGAGGAACATGCTCAAAGATAGGAGCAGCCTCTGTTCTCCGTGACGAGCTGCATAGACACGCTCAGGAAGGAGAGGCATGTAAGTGGGGATATTGATGTCTTTGGGACGCGTACATACCACATGGGGCTTGAGGTGACTGTGAGCACATTCTTTGTTTGAGGAAAAAAGCACAGTAGTCCAGGGGCTTGAGGTGACTGTCTTTGTCTGAGGAAAAACAAAGAGCAGTCCTTCTTTTTTTCTGGCCACCTTCCTTTTATCGTACACCACCCACATGAACAAAAATATTTCACAAATGCAAAATACACAGTGGCACTTTTTCACAAAATCAAAAACTGGTGTACATGGGAACAGTTAAGGAAACTTGTGTACATGTAAAAATATCTCAGAAGCTGAACATGGGCTGTTTCACAAATTCTGGAGACATTTGAAATACTGGAAAAAACTGTAGAGACTTTTGTGGGAAAAAGGGGGGTTGCCCACCAGTCATTTTTGCTGCATTTTGTCCCTGGCCAAAGTTTTGGCACAGGTTCTGGTTGCCAAACAATTGTACATGCAATAAATGGCCAATTCACAAGGTCAGCATTTTGACCACCCAAAATGGCTATGGGTTGCAGAAGAGATGCAACCACCTGTTCCAAACATACTCTTCAACCTTGCATGGGGAAAGGCTTGGATGCTGGAGGTGGAACTATTGGTGATGACTGTTGCTGCCTACTTGCACTTAAGAAGGCAGCAACTGGGGTGTATAAGACCTCTGGTATGCATATTGTGTTAAAGTGCACTGAAACCAGGTGTTCACAAAAAGGGGACAGTGTACCTTTTTCATAAGGACAAACATGACAAACTTGTCCACCAGAACCATGAAAACAACCATTTTGGTCAACAATTATGTACATTTTGCCAATACTAACATGTCCATTCTTGCTTTTTGTACAGCACACCAGATCATTGTTGACCAAGTATTTATTGCCTTCCTACAGGCTGCTCTGCATGAGATTGTCCACACTGACCAACCTGAGGGCTTTGATGGAGCACCTGACTCCCATGTGTCAGCTCATCAAGAGCCTTAATGGCCTTAAACAGTCCCCTCTTGCCTGGAACATCAGCATTAATTGGCATCTCAGGCTTTGTGCCCACTGATTTTGTGCATGACAACTTACCTTTTTAGGGTTGTTGTCCTATTCTTTTTCACCAACTTAGCAGGCTGACATGGCAGTACTAGTGGATTCTTGTTGACATCATGTACCCCCCAAGGGGAGGGCTGGCAAGAATCCACTTGTACAGCCCTTTCTTGTCAACCAAACCACTCAAAGTGCAACACCCCAAAATTCACCCATAACACCCCCTCAACAAACAGAGGCCTTTTCTTGCTGTTTACTTCCTCCTTTGGCAGCATTTTTGTATTTTCAGCTTGTGAATGGATGTAGGGACCACAGACCTCTCCAATCTGTACCTGGTTGCTGAGGATGAAGGAATAGGTGTTTTGCCATGCCTGTGGTCAATGAGACCACCAAGCACCATAGTGGATCCAGGCCTTTGGGACAGGGGAGTGAGTGGGGAGGGGAAGGGGTTGGGGTAGTCAATGATGAGGCTCATATATATACTTGGGTGACTCTTAGCTTGATGACCACATTCCTGATAGCTGAGATATTCTGCTGAGGAGAGAGCAAGGTGATTAGTACAAGCCTCAGCAAACTGTGCAGCCTTGACAGGGCTCCTAGCCCTGAGCTGTTGAGCATCATATCAGTTTCACCAGCACACTGGCTAGGACAATGAATTTGGATACCAATTATTTCCATTAGAGATCTTGTGGAGGTCCCTACTGGTCCACTGCACAGGAAGTGTTTTTGTTGGATACTCATCATCTCTATCTCTTCACACTTCTCAGAACTTGTTACTCTATAGCATCAATCTCCACAATACTTTACTCTCATACTTGGACTACTTCCCATCACAGCTTCTCAACTTCTATCTTTATTTTGCTTCTGTCCCCCTCAGTGATGAAGCCAATCACCCCTACAACAGTGTGACCATTAGCATGTGGAAAGTTTGCAAGGAGAACAAGAGAGAGGAAACAAAAATTGCATTAATGGGTTGTACTCAAATCATAACCTTTTCCACTTTACATCTGCCACATGGGCTCAATGGTTAACCAGCCATTCGATCATCTGGGGTCCAGATTGCGCCAGCGCCCATTCACTGATTTTGAGTTGGCGGCAAATGGCTGGAGTAAGCAGTGGCACTTCCGTGAGCCACGTGTAGCGGGGGCCAATGTAGGGGGCCATTCCACCATATAACACAGGCATCCACACTTGACCGGTGTTGGCCAGCGTGGCCCATAAGGCAAACGAACTGCCTTGAGACGCCACAAAAACATTGGGGGCAAATGCCAGCTTGGTGAAGTCTTCCTGCCGCGTTCCAGGACTCGGCTGGATGTCGGCGTGCGGCAGCAAGCGTTGGATATAGGCAATCCGTGCCTCTCTGATCTCATTGCAATGAGTATTCTTGAGCGTGTCGTTGTCAAAAACGTAAACGATGCGCTGTACCCACTGCGGCACCAGCTTGAAAGCGCTAAAGCCCACAGGGGAATGCTCGGGGTGTGATCCCACGGTGTCGGACGCGCACCGGTCATAGACAACCAGGTCCGAGTCGCTCCAGGTGGCCAGCGGCACGCCATTGGCGGCAAGCTTCAGGGCGCGGCGTGTGTCCCTGGCGAGAGCAGGGACAATGTGGTTCCACGCGCCCACGCATTTGTGGGCGTAAACCATGGTGTCGCATTGCGGGCCTGGATTGTGGCACATCTGGTAAAAGGCTTCTCGGTTGGGACACACCCGCGGGTCAGCCGGTACAGAGGTGGGGAGATGCTTCATCCACGTGTGCTTGCCAAAAGGTAGGCAGCTGAAGTTATAGCCGGCCAGGTGGGCTGCGCCTCTGGCCTGCCAGTACGGCGACAGCACGTTGCCCCACCTCTCGTTCAAGAAGGGCATGCAGGCAACCGTTTTACCCTCGTGGTCCTGGTGAATACGGCCCTGTTGCAATCGTGGGCAATCCAAGTGGGCCTGCACCGCTTCGCAGCGCTTGGAAAGCTCAATGTCCACCTCCACAACAGTTATATCTTCAGCGACGAGCGGTAAAGCCAACCCGTCGGTATGTTGTTGTGGTTCTGATTCCACGCATCCGCAAGAAGCCTGCAGCTTACCCATTAAGATTACATGGTAGATTACACACGCCACCACCAGGAGTAAGAAGCCTGACCGCCAAGTGACCATCATTTCCTTCTGCGATATCTCTCCAAAAGACTCACTACGCGCACTCAGGGAGGGCTCGTGTTATGTCATAAGCTGCCTCCACCCCCAGGGATTCTGAATGTCAGCAACGCAGAAATTGAGTTTCGAAAAAACTTGGGCGTCCACGCCAGACAAAAACCGGACAAGGCTCTTTGCTGGCCAAAAACCAACAAAGGCCCAAATATTCCAATGTACACGACCAGGAGGAAGAACCATGATCCCCAAGCGGCCTTTGTTGCCCTTCCTGGTCAAAGAAAGGCGAGAAGAAAGAAACATGAATAGGGGAAAGCTTGAGTGTTGGAGTGTTTCCTTTTTGTACCTTGTCCCAGTTCTGTTGTTGTGAAGTGTTCCCATTCTGTTGTCTGCTGCTTATCTTTCTTCCTCTTCCTTTGTCTATTCTGGGCAGTTGCAATGAGAAGACAGCAGTGCTGTCCAATTGAAAGTCTTTGTTGACATCAGACGACTTCAGGGTCCAGTATGCCTTTTATTTTTCTGCATGGGGGAGTACAGCAGGCAGGTCCCACATCATGATTTGAAGAATGTGGACAGTGACCAGGGATTGATAGATGATATCTGAAGTATGTGCAAATTTGAATAATGAGCCCCCACAAAATGTCAGCACCAACCACAATCAAGCCAACACAGCAGCCCTGGTGGCATGACTGGGTGCACATGCTGCACCTGGCCCGCCACCTGCCCATCCACCAACCTGATGTCAACTCCATGGTGGACCTGCGTCACTTGGCTAGTGTTGGGTGGCTCAAGTGTCAGATTGCCAATCAGTCAACAGGTCAAATTGAATCCAGCTTGGAATGAAAAAGCATTGGGTAGTACAGGTGCTGGGCAACTGCCCATAGCACCTCTGGTGGCCCTGTCTTCATGTGAGCATCTCATTCCTTAAAAAAAGAAAATGCTTCCAGTTTAGTTCAACCAGGTTACTGTTAAATTTTGATGTATTTATGGGTATTGCAGTGCAAAGTCCATGTCCAGGAACAAAAGAGTTTTCTGCCTTTACACTTCAACTTAGGTTTTTTTTGTGATTAGCTGTTTGGAGAGGAGGCACTTTTTTCTCTGAAAGGAAGTGGCATTGAAAAGGAATAGCACAACCTTTAACCAAGGGACTAACACTAATTGGCCACAAACAGTGCAGTCTTGGTGTTTTGGGGTGTTGGGAACCCCTGAAATTAGCATAGTGTAATGAGTTTCACAGTCACCAGAAAGGAAACAACAGACAATCCAATTTTTTGATTGGGTGCTTCTGGTGCCTCTGTTGATTTTGATTGGTTTCATCTGGCAGTTCTTGTGGTAGGTGTGGAATGGGGAATTTAAGGTACTTTTGTATTTTCCTCACACAGGAAAAGACAAGAAATGGGGAAAAACAAGAGATATGGTTTTTTGGACAAGAAAAAATTTGGCATTATTGTGAAAAAAGTTGACAGTAACTATTCGAGTATTCACAGGTATCTGCATTCCACTATCTGGTCCCCACATTCCAGAGAGAAACTCGCAGTTGCGTTTCCTTCCATTTTCCCAAGGCTTGTTTTATGGACGGTTTAAACTGTCAAACCTAGTTTTTCCCAGAGTAGAAGAGCTGTATCTCCTCGCCTGACTGGCTTCAGGTCGTCGACTGCAAAAAAAAAAAAAACAAAACAAAAAAAACGCTCATGAGCAACACTGCGCCATCTTGTTTGTGGCTGGTGGTGGGACTGCTGTGTGCAACCTGCGTGCTACTACTCATTGCCTCGGATTTTGCGAGAGAATGGTCACACCAGTGCGAGGAACGACCCTCACTCCTTTATGAGGAGAACCCTGCTCAAGGGCCAGCGACAAGTGAAGCGCCGCCCACCAGCCGGACGCTGGACCAAAATGTGAGGCTCTACATGGAACAGGGCCATGACTTCCTAGCGGCTGATTCGTTGCCCGAGGAGGGCCTGGCGGTTCTCACACAAGAGGCCCAGGCCTACATATGGCGCAACCAACATCGCTCGCCTGCCGAGTGCGCCACCGCCCAGTACTGGTCTATTCCCAACTGGATTGGCGGCCTCGGGTCGCAGATACACGTGGCTGGAGTTCTGGTTGCTGGTGCTGTGGCCGAGGGCCGCATCTGGTTCTGGGACAAGGAAGCCGGACACCGCCTAGCCCAGCTGGCCCACTGTGGCAACGTGACTAACTGGAATTGCTACTTCAGGGCGCCTACCAATTGCTCGCCCGAGGTCTACGCCCATGACCACAACACTATCAGAACCTTCGAGGGAGAGTGGCCCCTCCCTGGCCACTTCGTACCCCCCTTTTTCCTGGAGCGGTTGGCCAAGGTGGCCCCGCACATGCATGCCAACGAGACCAAGTACTGGTGGCGCGCACAGAGCGCGGCCTACATCATGCGGCTCAACGCGCGTACCGTGAAGGCCGTGGCGCGACTACGTCGAGGAGAGGCTATGGTTCGCATCGGGTCGGTGGACAAGGCCCCCGCCTCTCGCACGGCCGCTCGCCTCCGCCTTCTCGCGTCAGGGTTCTTCCCACTCCCACGTGGTACCGTGTCTGTCCACGTTCGACACGGTGACAAAAACACAGAGATGTCGCTGGTACCCTTCATCGAGTACCTCAAGGGCGCCGAACAGCTGTTTCGGTGGCAGCCGCTGTCTCTCCGGCGCACCATGTTCGTGTCGACCGAGGACCCTCTGGTCATCCAGCAGACCTCGTTCACCAGCGACCAGTGGGTGGCACTATACTCGGACATTCCGCGCCATAACTCCAATGGCTTCGAGCAGCTGGCTCTGGCCGACAACATGATCCTGCTCCACCTCACGCAGCTGCTGATGGCGCTTGAGTGTGATGCCTGGGTGGGCACCCTCGGGTCCAACTGGAACCGGCTCATTGATGAACTGCGATGCGTGTGGGTGGCTAAGTGCGCGCAACCTTACAAGGAGGTTGGGGATAGCTGGAAAGACTACGGCTGGTAAAAAAGAGAAAAAAAACTATCTTGGTAATAGTACCAATAAAATGAGCTCAGTGCAGTTCCCAGCATACTTCCACAAGAGAAAGCGCGTGAGGGTGCTGGCCCGATCAACAGGGTGGTGTACCATCCCCACCCATTGCCATGCAATTTCCTTTCTCTTTTTGTTGACTTTGCCCTTCTCTTTTGGGCTTGGCCTGCTGGGTCTGTGTGTCGTGTGGCATGGTTGATGATGTGGTCTGCAACAAAGTTTATGCTATGCCAACCAGATGACATATTGCTTGTTTCTGCAGTAGAATCATGCCAACCAGGCTGCATTCCCACATGCAATGAGAAACAATGAATGTTGTTGTTGTAGTTTGGTCATCTGCATCAGGCCCCTGTCTCAATCACTTTTTGGAAGCATGTTGCAATGTGCTGAGCATCCCCCAAACTTCAATGCCATTGTGGTTGCTAGTTCATTTGGCAAAATTGCCCTTTCATAATGGCAAGGTGTTGGCCAAGGTAGGTGGGGGAAGACTTTACTCTGTTTTTATACGCCCGTGTTAGATACTCTGTAATGTGTTTAATTCCAAGAGTATGTCTCTCTTTTAAAAGTGGGCCCAGGCTGAAGTAACATCCTGATATGACTGTTTTTCTTCCGGACGACAAGACCGAGGTTGGCCCAGAAACACAGGAAATATTGCTCGTCCACGGTTGGGAGGATGGCCCACTCGTGCCTCAGCAGACATCCACGCTCCAAGCGGCCCAAAGCCACTGTCACCGGCAACAATGTGCACATCCACCAGAGAGAAGAGGTGAAGTTGAGCCACAGCACTCGCCAAGGATCGCCCAGCAGCACTGCATGCTTGTGGGTTATGTTGTTGGCAGTCGGGATGGACAGGCACTGTGCTGGTGTCGGTCAGCAGCTGCGGGCCGTAGGACGCCTTGGCTTGTTTACGGAGAGTGAGCGAGTCGGAGATGAGGAAGTACAACACCTCCTGCGATTGGCCCGGCAGTCGGGGCCAGGTTGCGGCGACCTCTTCTGCACAGCGGAAGAAGTCAGTTGCCTGGAGGAGCCGGTCTTGGTCGTCATCTTGATGGAACACCTGGTCGCCAATGCGGACATTGATGCCCACTCGCAGCACACCCGCCTCGCCAGCGGCCACCAAAGCTTGTTCCATGGCCTGGCACGAGGCGTCGCACGAGGTCGGTTTGAGCTGGAACAGGTAGTGCATCACACACCCAAACGCGTTCTCTGGTGTCAAGCCCATCTTGCGCAGCTGCTGGCCGTGGTGCGGGTTGGTGAAGATACTGTAAGAACACCCGCGGTTGCTGGCCATAACGACCGTGGCGGCGGCGCCCTGCCCATCAGGTTCAGTGCGGATGTCTCTTCCATGACAGATGATTTCTCTCCTGACGTCCTGGTTGATCATATAGAGCGGGACGTATTCAGTGAGGTTCACTGAGGGGGGATACTCGCGCGTGCCAGCAAAGCCTCGCTGCCCTTGGTAGGTGTACTTGAGGCAATCGAGCACCGTGTCATCGAGTGGGTGGAGGAGGGTCATGTTGATGTGGGGCTCATCATAGGCCTCACCCCAGTCGGGCAGCGGGGAATACGTGGTGTGGAAGAGGGCTCGCTCTGAGAGGAGCGCAAAGAGGAACTCAGTCACGACGCCAGTCAGTCGGTCAGCCGTGCCCGCCTCCACGGCCAAAGAGACCAATGTGCGCCAGGGCAGTTCACCTTGGCGGATGCGACGGTGCAGCTTCGTGTAGACTGCAGCCCAATGGTCTGGTCCTGCCTCGTTGACACGACACTCAGTGATCCAGTCAGGGCTACCGACGCGTGGTTTCGGAGTGGCAAGTAGGGTGGTTTCTGCCTTCTTGGGTGAGGTCAATGACGACAACAGTTCCACATCCAGCCAAACATAAACCAGTACACAAGACAAAAGAACAAGGGCGCTCCCCTGTACAGTTAAGACAGACCGTAATAATGTCATGAAGTGTGACAACACACCAAACGGTGCTAAAGAGGTGAGGTGCACCAGTTTGTGGGAAATGGGAAGAAACGTGTGGCTCAAATGATTTATGCACATGTGCAATTTTATCTTTATTTTTATTTTTTCAGTATTTCCTCTTTAAGGTGTGTGTTGTCTGTATAAGTGTGTGTATGTGTCTTGTGTATGTGTCTTGTGTGTGTGTTGTGTTTTGTGTGTACATGTGTGGTGTGCACATGTGTTGTGTGTGTGTGTGTGTGTGTGTGTGTGTGTGTGAATGTAAAGAAGATATGCACCCAACACAGTCAAATTTTGGTTGCTCAGGCATGCTTCTTTTGTGTTCATACCTTAGGTATGGAAAACTCACCTTAAAAGGAACGTCCTACTCATTGGTTGGCAGATCTTTGGTGATTGGCACTTCACTCCAGTTCAGTGGTGCAGTGTGTGGTCCAGGAACAAGACATACCAAGTGATTGCTTTTGCCCTGACTTCCTCATCTTGACCAACTGAGCATTTCTTCAGCTACCTGGACTACAGGATAGACAATCAATAGAGTGAAGAAGGCACACAAGGTTTGGTAGTTGTTTTAGCTGTTTGGTTGCTTTACAGTACAACCAGCTGTTCACAAAAAGGGGACAGTGTAGCTTTTTCATAAGGACAAAAATGAGAAGTTTCTACACCACAACCATGAAAACAGGCCATTTTGGTCACCAATTATGTACATTTTGCCACTACTGACATGTGCATCCTTGCTTTTTGTACAGCACACCAGCTGATTGTTGACCAAGAATTTTTTTGATTAGGCTGAACATGGTCATGTTGGTGGCAGGAGAGATACCAGCATCTTGATCAGGACTTGACAAACTGGCACAGACTGTCCCCATTCATGGCTCAGCAAGTAACACACAGGAGTGGAGCCAGGCAGCAACCAAACTCCACCAACAACCTGCAGTCCCAGCAATGGCCTGAGGATGTCAGGCAAAAACCACATAAAGCTCTGGGCAGCACCAACTCAGCTGTCAATTTCACCAACAGAGGGCCAGGAGGAAGCCAGAGACAGCATCCAAGAGAACATCAGGACTGATAGCCTTCAAGAGGACCAGGAGTATGTGGTGTTGGAAAGAGGAATAACAAAGTGCCATTAGAGAAATCTGGAAGTACAAAAAAGCCCACAAAGGAAAGGACCATTCTCCAAACAGAGGCATTAAGGTGAGTTTTTCATGCCTAAGGTAGGTGCATCAAGTATGGCTGTATTGGGTACCTAAAATGCATTTAAAAATATCTAAATAAATCTATTTCCGGTACCCAATCAAATATTTGAATCAAGCTGTACACAATTAGAGGCAGCAGTGCAATATCGGGGGGGGTGCATATGTAGTCAATGATGAGCTTGTTGGCTAGTGGTGTGAGAGAGCTGACCGTCTCAGGCACTGGTTTTCCAGACCACTCACCCCCACCCTGGCCCACGAGGTTCCAGGCGGCCAAGCCAGTTGAGGAAAGAGCAGATGAAAATAGCGTTTGGCACGCTCATTGTGATTAGCAGGGCGAGTACGGCTAGTAACAAGCAATCACACGCGCCAGGATGACTTGGTGAAAGAAACCATGAAGTGTTGCTCTTGGGGGTCTGCGTCAGGAAATTCTCCCAACCGTCAGGGAAAATACCAGGGCGCGTCGAGGGACACGAATGCTCTCCAGTTGTGGCGGTTGAGGGAATGTGTTTGCTGCCGCTCGTAGGCCATCCTTATCAGGGTAGCACACTCACTGGTCAGTTCAGAAAGTACAGAAAAAACAGAGAGATGAAGAGAAAGAGTTAACTGAGAGGGAGGGAGCACCTGGAGACCTGCGAGGAGGCTGTGCCCACGAAAAAGTCGGCCTTGGCCAAGTGGAACACGTCCGAAAGGAGATTGTGCGTGTGTGTGAGTCCGGCCCGCTCGCCTTCGCCTGAAGCCCGGCCTCCGTGGTTGGTGGTAAGGAACACAAATTGCGGGTAGCGCTGGCCTGCCTCCTCTATCACCTTTGGCTCGTCCGTCGCCAAGTAGATCCGTAGCTGCTCGGAGGCCCCTGCAGCACATAACACGAATCACAACACACAACGCCCACGGCTGCTAAGTACTACCACATAGTGGGGTGGTGAGCAGACTTACGATTTCGGTTTCCGGCGCAGTAGTCGTTCCACCAGCTCTCGATCCGCTCCACGTACTCGCTGACGGAGCGGAAGGGCGCCTCAGAACTGTGGTCGGTGCGCCGGACGTGCATGGCGGCGATCGGGTGTCGCCACTCCCCCTTCAGCTCTTGATTGCTCGTATGGTAGGCCGGCAGGTCGGGTTCCTCCCAGTCCGCCCGCCACCAGTCCCCTACTTGATCTGGGTTTTTTGACGGGATGGTTGCATTCCCTTTCACCGGCGCCAGGTTGGCGTGAATCTCCTGCGATCCAGGACGCTGCGTCATTCTTCTGTTTCTTCTTCTACTTCCAAGGAAGGCGGACCGTACGCGCAGGGCACTGCTGGAGGCCCGGTTGGGGCGTAGCATATACTTTTCGAGCTGCCCCACGAACCAAGCACGTAGGTCACCTGTGAAGACACCCAAACCACAGAAGAGGTCATTTAGGCAAGGTACTCGCAACAGAACAGCAAAGAGGAGAAAACGAAAACTACCTATTTCCCCGTGGGGAACTAGACTAAGGATGTCCTTGGCCACCTGAGGAATGAAGAACGGATCGTTGGTCTGGTCGCCTGTAAAGCCCCCCTCAAAAGGTGAGTCACAGAAGGTGCTTGATGAGGGGACCAGAGGAACCTGACCGTCAGTCGAGGCCCAAGCAAAGAAGTTTGGACCGCGGTCGGGACGCGACCAAAATGGGCTGTAGGTGATCTTATCGGGGCTCCCACGCCTCCACTGCGGCCAACTGCCTAACGAGAGGCACCAAAGACAGGAGCCCACGCACACACCACCACGTTCCAACCGTTCTCACATCAGCCGTCTGTTGGGAAGGCAACCATTGACAGAAGCGCATGGAACCTTGAGAGCTAATGTCGGCGTAGTGGCACGAAGAGATGGGCTCGAAGTAGCACTCCCAACCGGGCGCACGACCCTCGTCAGTGCATCCCTTGGCATACCTGCCCGTCCATCCACATGCTTGTTGTGAGGTTACTGGGGTATTGGTGGCTTGTTGCCTGACGGAGGGTGAACGTGCGGCCAGTGGCGGGCGTCGTGCTCAAACACAACGGTACGGTTATCGCTGAGGGCAGCGATGAAGCAGTAGGTGGCGTGGTGGAGCGCACAGCCAAACCCGCACGAGTCCACCACCGGACACACCATAAACCGAGTTCTGCACCGCATGCCCGCCGAACATTAACCAACGCGTGACATGGTAACTGTGTTTCTCCACACGTACCCGCCATCCAGGCTGCACGAGGGCGGATTCTGGTTGCGTTGGATGTGAAGCTGAAGAGCGCGGGATGCCTGGCGTTGTAGCAACCCCGCCATCTCGCCCGATCGCTGCCTGACCTGCTCGAGCAGCCGCTCCACACTGCCACTTGCCTCAATCGCCGCTGTGGAAGACTCTGAACAAGATGGGGCACCCGGGGCCGCGGTGGCAAGGAGGCTATCGCGTTCTCGGGTAAGGAGGCGAACGCGCTCCTGGAGGACTTCTCTGTCGCGGTACAGGGAAAGTGCCAGGCTGCTGGCCTCATGCGCGCGCTGCCGCACCCCGTCGGTTTCCCGCTGCTTTTCGCCCAAGGGGAACTGCACCAGCTGGAGCAGCAGCACATTGCACAGCAGCACCACGCCCAGCAGGCCGAGTACCCACCGCGGGCTCAGCCGCTTCAGTAGCCTCATGGTCTTCGCCACTCGCCTCTTGCGAGTCTCTCCCTGGGTCGGAAAAAAAAAGAAATATCTATTTTATAAAAGGTTTCTATTTATCCTTTTTGAGGGCTACGGCTGAAGAAAGGGAAATTATGAATGATAAAATTAATACCCTGGCTAGCAGCAGAAGGCGGGCATCAGAAGAAGAGCTTGCGTCGGCGCAGTTCGTGGGCGATCAGGCGTCGCTCCTTCTGCGCGCCGCCCAGCAGGTCGCCATTTTCCTCGGCCCGGCGGATGAGGTAGGGCAGCACCTCCCTCACCGGCCCGTACGGCACGTACTT